>BLKR01009386.1:0-122717 GCA_011170035.1 Teleogryllus occipitalis
GAAGAAACGGTCCTACGCCTACGGCCGGCGCCTACGATCGGCGCATACGTTGACAGCCTCTCCATGTGCGAAATACAAAGACAGGCTTAGGTCATCCTTCAGGCCAGATGGGAGATAGCTCGATGTAGGACACTACGAAAAGGTTCTCTTCAATGGAATCAATAATTATTATTTCATATTTCAACTTTTCCGAAGTTTAAATTAAGGGAGGTTTTCAATACATACAACGTATGCAAAACGTAAACGCCCGAAAACAAAACATTTACAATAATAAGAATAGAATTTAATACAGTTGTTTTATATATATACAATAATAATAATAATTTAAACAATAAATAACAATTATGAAATGATATTTGATTAATAAACATTTTGTGAGATATTATTAACTAAAGTAACCTATTTTTTCAACATGTATGGATGGTAAGCTATATTTCTTCATTGAAAATACCGGTATAATACCTATAACCTTTATGGACGTCCATACCGGTATAGACGTCCTATAGAGGTATTTTACCGGTATAAAAGAATAAAGGTATTTGAAAAAGGTATGGAAAAATACCGGTATTATACCGGTATTTTTTACCGGTATTCAATACCTTTTCGGTCCCTGGGAAGAATATGTAACAAACAGGGAAGAATATGTAATATCGAATATAATATGTTACATTAAAATACTCGAATTATAAACACATTAACATAATACGAACTCATTTTTATAAAATATTTCCTATACAAAGTTTAAAAGCATTTCAAACGTTTTAAAATTCATTTGGAAAGCACAAGTGATGCACAAGTGAGCCAAATAGCAATGGAACAAATGTTCTAAAGATAATGTTTATTCTTCCATAATTATTAAATATCTACACATATCCAAAGAGTCGTCAATCGCATTACTGATTTATGATTAGCAGATGCTACAAAAAATGCCCATAATTCAAACCTCGATTTACAAATAACTTTGCCACTGTGAAAGAACAGTAAGTCACGTGTACAAATAGTTCTGCTATAACCCTGTAAGGGTTACATAGTCACATAGGCAATGTTTTGCGATATAGCCCGACACAATTGAAACAATACAATGTCAACAAAATGAATTTCTAACTCGATACCACAGAACGTACTACGATAGAATCAAGTATTTTCCAACATATCGTAGATTAGGACACGCATACAGCGAACATTAGCAAAGTACTTGGAAGACCTTTATGAACATAACAAAGTACTGGCATAATTTTCAATATCGAAGTCAGTTCACGGCCAGTTCGTGTATTTCATTTAAATATGCCAGTCAGCCGGGCGGGCAGCGGCGCCGGCGCGACGGCTGCGGCCTGGATACCCCTCAACCGTGACGTCACGACGCCAACCGTTCGGCCGGCCGGCCGGCCGGCGGGCCGCGTGTGCCCGGCAATTTACAATTAATTACACGAATGTTTGAAGAGCAAAAAAAATAATTTTTGCGTAATTAATTAGCAATTAAATCGCTCTACAATATGGTATATTTGGTTTTGTGGTAATTAAATGTGGTAGATCCAGCGGAATCTTCCGCTAGCTCACCATTCATTACGCAAAAATTTGAAGAGCAAAAAAATTAATTTTTGCGTAATTAATTAGCAATTAAATCGCTCTACAAGATGGCGTATGTGGTTTTGTGGTAACCGTTTGTGGTAGTGCCAGCGGAAACCGGAAGTGCTAGTTTATAATTATTTACTCAGAAGAACAGAGAATATGAAAATTAATTAGTAATTAAATGGTTGCAAACTAATTGTGGTTGATCCAGCGGAATCTTCCGCTAGCTCACCATTCATAACGCAAAAGTTTGGAGAGCAAAAAAATTAATTTTTGCGTAATTAATTAGCAATTAAATAGTTCTAAATGGTGGTATATGTGGTTTTGTGGTAACCGATTTTGGTAGTGCCAGCGGAAGAGAGGTAAGCCAGTTGGCTGTTATTAAGCTAACGATTCCAAGAACACAAATCCTGCGAGAGCGCAACTGGATTGAAGTGTCAGGAATTTCCTGTATAATTAGTAAGAATTAGAGTTCATCTGACACTTCTGCAGTTAGATTGTTGAAGCATGGAATGAAACTTTTAACTACGTTTAATACTGAAGGGAAAGTTGAAGTACTTCAAAAATCGGACTATTCTCGTAGTCAGTTGTCGCATTTATATGAATTCAAATGCATCCGTTGCGGTTCTAATGCAATAATAAAGTAGCTAAATATATTCATCGTTACGACTTAAGGTAACTGCTTCTAATTATTGCGTAGTGTAAAGTTGAAAAGTCCGTGTTTAGAAGTTTTATTTTTGATTAATTTCAAGATTTATATTCAGAATTTGGCTAATTTAACATGGTTTGAATACCTCTTACATCTCAATTAATAGCTGATGCTTTTTCTGCATATAATTAACATACAGATGTCAACCTGACAAACTGGGAGCGGTAGCTCAGTGCATCAACTGATGTCACTGCAGCGCCTCTGACCGAGAGGTCCTAGGTCCTAGGTTCGAGTCCTGACGCAGCAGGATTTTCGACACTAACTTTTCAGCTTGGTCGAATTCAGTCGCTGTCTGGAGGAGAATTCTAGCGGCCGGCTACTCTGATCGGTAGTTTTCCGTGGTTTCTCCGATCAACACCAGGCGAATGCCGGAGCAGTACCCTACCAAACGGGCCACGGACCGCGCGCGATCTGTCCTTCCTCTTCCTTGTCCTATCCTCTCCCCTTACACACACACCCTTACACTAACATGAACTACACTACCACATACTCCGGGAGACCGGTCGGGAACTTAGAACTTGTCCCGGCTGGGGCGGTGCCCCGCTGGTGGGAGAGTCCTGGTTAGGGGGAAACCTCGCTAGGCGACGGTAGGTCGGCGCCGGATCTCGCCAACCAGCGAGGGAAGATCACCGGCGTCTCTCGAGAAAAAACATGCACTACACTAACGGGACATAAGCAGTTGACGTGCCTGGAAAGACAAAAAAATCAATCAACCTGCCAAAATACTGTTTTAAACATTCGATTTTTTTTTCGACCAGACTGCAACGGAAAATACTTTGTGAACATTGAACTTCACGGAACACTGTCACCACAGAAAAGTACGAACCTTATTTTAACGAAGACGATGATTAAACTGCGTGCATTGACAGTGCAGCGCTGCTACTGCGTCACAAAGCTCCCTTTCATAACTACTGAGAAGCGTCAGGGAGTGCGAGGTGGCGCCCGAGATGCGGGGAGGACGGCCGAGACAGCAGCAACACGAGCAAAAAGGGACCGGGCGGGCCAGTGGGTGGTCCGGCGATGTATCAAAATGCACGCTGGCAAGTGAGAGGTTCATTTGTCATGTTCCCAAGGTCGAGTTAAAAGTTTGCTGGGCCTGTGACATCACCAGACTCCATTAGAAATATATTGTATATTTATAAATAAATTAGTTTCACTCGTGCGAATATTCCCTACTTTTTAAACAATTGTTTTAAAAGTAAAAATATTTTGTTACTGGAACCCAACTTAGAACGTTTTGACATTCCACTGAGGAGTGGGGATACCATCTAAAACTGTAGTAGAAGGTCCAAAAACCCTCATTCTCTAGATTTGGGCACAAGAAATATTACTCGTTATTTCATGGCATACTCACGACCGTATAATTAAATTATGGATTTTCCGGATCATGGGTTTTGGAATCTGATCAAATTCCAATGCCAAATTCTTAATTTGCACTCCATTTGCAATTCCATGATCCGAAACATCCATAATTACTCGTTTTCCTTTTGAAAAACGAAAACTTGGGTGTGTTTTATTTTAAAAAATAATTGCAAAGAGGTTTATCATCGTTTAGTTTTGCAGAACAGCTTCACATGAGCTTCAGACTTCACACATTGGCAACTTTCGACTAGATTACGAAATTTGTTGTCGGCCTCGTGTCATCTCTTGAACGGCAGGAGAGCCTGAACAGTGAGCATACTCTTGATAGTTTCAAAATTATGTTTTTAAAAATCACTCTTTAATTTTATTTAATCTGTCTTTTACCTATTTGTACTCAAAATGATTATCTTTTTAGGAACATTCATTAAGGAGGTCTTCTTTTCATTGCTTCATGTTTGATGCTAAAGAAAATTTAAATTTGCGATAGACGAGTAAGAAAAAGTTGCTGATTTAGACTGTAAAGAAACAAAAAAATCGTTAAAAATAATTAAATAATAACTCTTTAGAAAACTAAACATTGCCAGTTGATAACAAAAGTTAGAGCCGTTTCGTGTTCGCTAAATACAAGTCGTTTTATGTAAGAGAAACGACAGGAAAGGAACACTTTCCCTGTGTGTTCCCCATCGCACTACTGCCCCCATGGACTCTTCAAAAATAGCAAGATATGTAAAATATGTAACGAACTAAATATGTAAAAATTTGACATAAAATTGGATATTGAGGAATCTTGGCGGATCTTCAGTCGTTCTAACACAATATCCAGTTTCTTTATGTCATATTTTTACATATTTAGTACCCTGTTACACATTTTACATATCTTACTATTTTCAAAAATATTTTTTATTCTATCAATTTTCCTCAATTTTATTTCATATTTTTTTTATTCGCAGTATTTCGGCTACTACACGAAATGAGTAGTCGTCCTATAATGGGCCACCTGTTGGTATTATATCACTAGGGACCGGTTTTTTATGTAATTAATACATATTTTTGTCTTTCCACTTACCGTTCTCAAATTTGTAATTTTGGCGAATCTTTAGTCATCCTACCACAATATCCTTTTTTTCATGTCATATTATTACATATTTAGTATTTGGCCACGTATTTTACATATTTTTCTATTTTCAAAAGTATTTTTATTCGATCAATTTTCTTAAATTTTATTTCATATTTTTGATGAAAAAGTATTTAAAAATCCGTATTTTTCCTACATTTTTATATCGTGCTGTTGACTCGAGGTATGCTACGTGAAGACACGATCTGATGTTCTCACAGTTCGGCGCGCCTGCTTCAGTTGTCTCAATGGCGGGAAGTGTACGTCAGCGACTGAGATCATTTTCATCTTTGGGTGTGAAAAGTATCACTGACGCCGCGTTTCGTGACCTTTAACCTTACTTTCCAAGAAACGTGGGCGATCGCCGACGCGTAACATGAGAGTGCTGCACGCTGATGTGATTGTTTGCTGGTACAAAGTAGATATCGCCAGATTGTGCGATGGTTTCTATTGCGTCTAGTCGGGTTCCTAAAGTTGGTTAGCAATAGATGAAACTTTTACTACTGACGGAAAGTTGTATGGTGCGAAGTGTGCATCAACTTATATACTCTTCAAATATTTTTTAAAACGTTTATATTTTGAATAAAATTTGTTTAGGAAACATTATATAAATGTAATTTCGAATTATGAAAGTTGTTCTATAATTAATGTATTATAATATTACATATTATATCCGACTTCACAAATTTATTATATATTCTGACATTCTTATTTTACGGTACCACTCTCGTTCATTGTGAACTGTTCGTTGGATTTGATTCTAAACCAAAGTTGTGGTTCTTTTTCTTCACAACACATTTGCAACTACAAAAGAGCACGGCCCATAGCTCGGTAATTGCTCCGGCATTCGCCTGATGGTGATCGAAAAAAACAATGAAATCTACCAATCAGGGCATGCAACAGCTACAATTCTCCTCCAGAAGCGGCTGAATTCGACCTAGCTGTCTAGCTAGTGTCGAAAATCCTGCCACCGTCCGAATTCGAACCCTAGGACCTCCCAGTCAGAGGCACTGCAGTGATATCAGTGACATTTTTTCCAGTTTTTCACCCTAGAAGTGAATAAAAATATCAGAAAAATAGTTTTATTTCCTGAATGTGGTTGGCAGACAGACTGAAGCTAATTGACTCTGTGCCAACCAACCACAATAATTGAAAAGTACCAACCTGCCCGAACGGGATTTCTGATTAAAGATGGTTAAATGAGACAAGGGATCTGAAGAAAACTGATATCTAAAAATCCAGGGCTTGGTTGAAGGTTTCAGGTGACAATGAGAAGTAAAAATACCGATATCCCCTTCCAATATTACAGAAATCAGTCAGTGAATTACAAAAACATTGTCCTGCAACCTCTGAAACACGTTTGATATCAATGTTCCGCCAAGGGGTTTTTCTGTAGAAAATTAGTCGTTTCCCGGTACACCAACACAAAACACTTTCTCTTCTTACATAGTAAGGGCGAGAAAGTAAAATTGCACTTGGAATAGAAGGCATTTCAAGCGAATTGGCAATATTTAATTTTATTTTTCAACATACTTGTGTCAACATTTCTGGTGTTTTTATTTTATTATTATTTTTATTTACAAATTTGTCTCTTTTAAATTAATACTCGGCAAATCACATATTGAAAGGCGTACAGTTCTGTACCTTGGTTTGTTTTGAATAGCCATGTATATGTTTGCTAGTGTATAGCCCTGAAGAAGGTTGAATCAGGACAGTAGCGTTTGTTACTTGAAAAATAAAACTCTTTACTGCCAATTTCTAAGAAAGACCTTTCATGCTTAGTGCATTTTTTGTATTCCAATGACTAAGAATCTGGAACATTACGGATAAAGTAATCTATAATTCATATGAAAGTTTTGTGAAGAAGTGAATCGTGGCGCTATTCAAAGATTTACTCTTGTTTTATCTGTATTGAATTTTGAATGGTCTCTGATGCATTATGTCGTATTTACTTTTCAATACATTATTTATTTTCAGGATTTCAAGAGTATTTCCGTTTGTTTTTTTTTTTTTTGCAATACTATTAGAATCTAGGGGAAGTTTACCGCAAGACATGAACCTAACAGCTAATAGTAGGATATTGCAACATCAACATAATTTGTAGAGCGAGAGCGACAACATACATGTATGTATACTTCTGCTGTACTAGATTTTCATTAACTAAGAATGGACTTTCTGTTCAAATTGTAATAAGTCAATTTTTTGCATTCGAGCGAAATATTTATCTAATTATAATAAAATATATTGCTATTTTAGGAAAAACGGATCGTCTTTTGCAGACGTTTTCCATAATTTTGCCTTGTCCAGTTAACCTTTATTCCAAGCGACAGAATGTTATCTCAACAATGGTTTATTACATGGATTATTTATGGTTTACTTTTTAGATATATTACAAAGGAATTTATGAATTGCATATACTCAAAAAGGTTATGATTCATTTAATGTAAACAATTATTTTTCATAAAAACAATGTTGTTCCACTCAAGCGATAGCATCTAATCTTCAAATACTTATTAGTGAAACAGCATTTTTGGTAGAAGCAACACTCTTATGGGCAGATTTGCTGTATTTGTAATTCCTATTTTACGTATTTTGTTGATTCAGATGAATAATTCAGATAAAAGGTTTGCGAAGGAAGGAAATGTGGCGCTATTCAAAGAAACGGTCTTTACTTTATCCTTACTGAATTTTGAATTGTTCCTGATAAATTATGTTATACTTACTTTACAACTTATTATTTATTTCCAGCGTCTCGGGAGTACGTCCGTTTTCTTTCAATGCTACTGGAATATCGCGAAAGTAAACGCCAAGACAACGTCCCATCCAATTGCATAATATTGCAATACTGGAAAGTCATAAATACACCTTAGGGTGAAGCGTACAAAGCTTTAGCGAACTCGGCTACATCAACATCTGGCATGAAGGAATTCCAAAACTTCTTCATATGTTTGAGAAATGTCCTAAGTACCCGTGTTCGAAATATAAATTAAATAAAACACAGAGGGGTGTCAGAAACAAAAGAATATATCTAATAGTCTGTTAATAGATCATTGAGCTATAATTGGTTGATATAAACAATTAATTTTCCTAAATAACTCTTTTTCCACTCAAGGAAGAGCTTCTAATTTTTAAATATGTTCTAGTGAAACCTAGCTTTTGAAATGAAGCAGCACTCAGTTGGAGAGGGCGAAAATGTCATTAAAAAGCTATTTGATCTATAACAAAGAGTTTTACAAATATATTACTTGAAAAACTGCCACGATTCATTTAATTTACTATATAACTAATCTTCATATAAATTATCCTTCTTCCTTTCAGATTCAGCAAACAACTTCAAATCTTGAAACACTTCGCGAGACTCCCTTTTTGGAGGAATTAGAGGAAAAAATATCTAATTGAAGGAGACACTTAATGGTACCAAATATATGTAATTTTATCTTCTTATATTTCATAAAGAACTATTATTTACAAAAATAAATGGCTTAGGAGATGTTTAAAAAACGCAAAGAAATCATTATTTTTACACAATTTTTGCTTAAAAACGCGTTTCCGGGCAATTTTTTCTGACAATTTTGATATTCGTATTCAGCAACCCCAAAACCATCTAGGAACTAAATTTCAAAACTACACCAAAACTATCCGTTTTTTGCCGTTTTTGAGCACCATTTGACTGAACTGTTTGTGTTTAGCAGCATTGTTAGATTCAATTGCTGCATGTTCGCGCGGGCTTGCTCCCTTCCAGGTTTCGCGCCTGAGAGTTGTTTTAAAAAACGCAAGAAAGGAATGATTATTACACAATATTTGCTTAAAAACGCGATTCCGGGTAAAGGTTTTGCTGACAAACCTGATTTGTGTTCAGCTACCCAAAAACACCAAGGAATCAAATTTCAAAACTACACCAAAACTGGTCGTTTTTTGCTCTTTTTGAGAACAATTTGACTGGACTGTTTGTGTTTAGCAGCATTGTTAGATTCAATTGATGCATACTCGCGCGAGCTTGCTCTCTTCTAGGTTTCTCGGCTGCGAGTTGTTTTAAAAAACGCAAAAAAGTTATGATTTTTACACAATTGTTGCTTAAAAAACGTGATTCCGTGCAAAGTTTATGCTGACAAACCTGATATTCGTGTTCAGCGAGCGAAAAAAAATCTAGGAACAAAATTTCAAAACTACACCAAAGCTTTTCGCTTTTTGCCCTTTTTGAGCACAATTGGACTGAACTGTTTGTGTTCAGTAGCATTGTTAGATTCAATTGATGCATACTTGCACGGGTTTGCTCTCTTCCAGGTTTCTCGCCTGCGAGTCAGCTATGCGCTTGCACGCTCGCAACCATTTCCGCACCGCCCTCGCGGAGCGTTTTTGCCGCTCCCTCCCGCCCCGCCCCCCTCGCCCAGGACCACACGACTGCTCGCCCGCCCACGCGAGAGGATAAAGCGGGCGTTTGACTGGCAGAGGAAGGCTCCGGCCGGGAAGATGCACTTGAATTCCCGAGCTCTCATTTAAAGGAGAGCTGGCCACGCTGAGTTAGGAATGTTCGCTGCAGCTCTTTCTCGCGAGTGCTTTGTATGTCCCTCAGCTGGGCACACTTTCTTGAGAATAAAATACTGACAAGCACTAAAATGACCCTTCGTAGTCGAGGTGCGGACACATTTTTTGTTGCTCGCTCACAGATGACTTCAATGTATCTAATTTTCAATTAGCTTTATAATTTAGCAATCCTCGAATCATCAGGAAGATGGTTAAACTGGATCAGAAGAATGGATTAAAGTTGCGTAATCAACTCTTGGAATGTGCAGTCAATGCACGTTATTACAATTTGCGGCGTTACTAATATAGTAGAACCACAGTATTACGAACTAATTGAGGGGTGTGGTCTGTTTGGATTCGGAAATGTGCACGTTATCCGAAAAAAATGTATCTCTATAGGATTACAAGTAACAATGGAGCGTATCGTGCGATGTGAGAATATGGCAACGTAGTGTAGCGATCACATCATCGTATTGTATCATCCAGCAAATTCAATTTCTTACGGCAAAAGAAAATTACAGATTTTGGAAGTTCCTCCAAGTGAAAATTACTACTTTATAAACATGTGATATATATTGTGACATACCAGATTGTCACCAATATGAAAATTCAGCGAATTTCATTAAAAATAACACTATATTAGCAAAAAGACGCTGATTGCCATGGTACCGGAGTGCAACATATAAACAATGCCCATTAGCTCAAAAGCGGACAATAAGTAGCATTCCTTGGTCTCGCCTACGAAGAAATATAAACAAACTTAAAGAGATGCTTAGTTACACGAATGAGAAAATTCCATTCTATTATACCGGAAGTGTCATGGGAATGTGAAAAAGTGAGTTATTGATAATAAATAATTACGTAGAAGACGCCGCGAGGTAGATCGCATAATTTTGTTTTAAACAAGAGACTAAAAGATGAAGAAAGTTGACATGTTGAAGAAGGATACAAAAATATTAATTCGAGCTTTCGACACGATAGCGATCGGATCAGGGTTCTAAATTCATAGCAGTTTATTTGAACATAGAAAATTTACGCGAGTTCGGAAGTATTCACGATTATTTCGGTAAAGAACGCGCCTACTGAGTCACCAACGGAGTTATAATTCGGATAAAAAATTCGGATTTGCGGGGTTCGGATTATCGGCGTTCTACAGTAATTACTTTCTTACAACAGTCGCTTTCCAATGCCATTCCCGTACCCAGAGAACAGTGGAGGACGCAACGGTGGACCTCAGAAAATATTTTTAAATAACTGAAGGAACATTTTCATGTATTTCAAAACTAATGCTACATATTTTTAGCAATATATTACAATCATTTTCAGAGAGTTCGTGTTAAAGTCTTTTAATTTTTTATCAGGTAACAAGGTCATATATTTATTTAAAATTTTCTTTACTTACAGTCCTTTTCCCGGCGGCAAATGGCCATGCCCATTTTGTAAGCACTAGTTTAAAATTTTCTACATCGCCCCTATCGAACAGCTGTTTTCTACATCTAAAGATACTGAAATAATATTGGAACATGTTTATGAGCAGGTGTGACTGTAGGAGAATCCGAAGTTTCCTCAAAGTGATAACGCAAGATGAAGGTTTCGTATTGTTTTGTAAACATCCGAAAACCGTTCAAAGATGAAAATATCACTCAGGGATATGAAAGGTTCTAATAATAAAAATTCCCATTTTCTAATTCTTAATTTCTCAGACAAGATTGGAAATTTAAAATGTCAATACTAAAATTTGCTTTTCAAAAATCAAACTTCAGTGGCGAAGGTTTAAGCGAAGTCAACATACATCACTTTGACAATATAAATTGGCTCATAGTAAATTTAGAAATACGTTTACATTTACAAGATTTAATTGGGTATTATCTTAAAAAATATTATGATTTCTATCAATATATTGGTATTAAAGTCCAAACAAAAATTATTTCCAAACTTTAATAAGAATCTTTTGTAATGTGTTAATAAAAATGGATACAAATTGAAAGCTTAAGAAAAAAATGATTGCTCAATTGCAGATGCAATCTTGAATTAATAGAACAACGTAAAATGTGATTTTTAATCGCGTACAATCTTTTTGCAAAATAAACTGGCAAAATCTCCAAATTAGAATAGAAATTAATGCAGGTCTGCGCTACAAAACGTGATTCATGAAATCCATCGAATATTTCAGTACTGTAAACATATTAAATCCCAATATCGCGCGTAAACAATGAAATAATCACGTTGTTTTCATTAATTAACGAGTTTAATATTACATCAAACTTCCCGGACTAATAATTTTACTGAACGATCGCACACGAAATTGTCACGAATTCGAATGCATCCAGTATTAATTTCGCAAGTATTGGAGAGCATGTTAGCGGGGAATGGGCATTTTCGTCCATAATCTATTTGCAGGTATTCTAGGAATGAGTGTTCACTGTATAGAACACTTTACGTTAAAGTAAGTAAAATGAGATCTACAGACAATTTGCAATCAAACTCATGATACCAGAATATTCATTGGTGAAGCAGGCAATATGTAGAATAGCGCGATGCATGAATATTGCGATTATATGGAGAATTACTTGATGTATACGAATAGGATAAAGAGACATTAAATAGTGGTCGATTCATTGTTGTGGCTTTCTCTCGTCTTTGAGGATAATTTTATTAAGGGAAAAATTGTAAAGTCAATAGTGGCAGCTAATGGTTGTATTGAACGCTGTTAAGTACAAAATATAGAGATAATTGTCATTTTAATCAGAACTGTAGCTTCTAACTGAAAAATATCTTGCTAATATGTTATTCACAGATTAACGGTTTCATAAAATTTCGCACTTTCGAAAATTCGACTCAATATTGTATAAAGTGTGCACAGAATATCCAGCTTGGAAAGAAGTTCATCATCGAAAGCGGACATTGAGATATTTTTCTTTGCGAACATAACTATTAGAGACAAGAACAGTTTGTCGGCGACAGTCATGGAATCTTTTAATCGAAGCTTAAACAAATATAAAAATAAATTAATTCCGAAGCTTTTTATATGTTTAATATTGATATTTTCATATTCTTAAATTACTAGTTCTTCCATAGAGTAAGTGGTTTTCTTGTTGTAATTATTTCTATTTCTATTATTATTATTATTATTATTATTATTATTATTATTATTATTATTATTATTATTATTATTATTATTGTGAACTGGGTTGTGTGAATGCTTGGATGGTTAAATAATACATTATTTTATATATTTTACTTTGTTGTTGGACAATGTAGATCTCAATAAAGTAAAGTTCAAGTATTCTGCCACCAAGTTTTTACACTTAATTGCAGAATTATTAATAAACTAACCTAACAAACTTCGTTTCAATTGTGCCAGCTGACGCTAGTCACAACAACGAGCAAGAAGCCCACGCAGGTTCATTTTTCCAACTGGACAGAAAAAACGCTGTTCTATTGATACGCTGACAGTCGAAGAACGGGGCTGGCTCTTTCCGGAGAAGATTGGTACCTTGGTCGATACTTTCATTCTAGTCTACTTTCACGAGAGAAAAGAGCTAGGCAACTCCCATCACAACACTCTTGCCACGGAGAGACACACAAAAGAAAAGGGGATAAAACACGAGGCGTCAGTTCTTTGTGGCAGGATATTGGAAACCTTTCCCTCAGTCTCTAATTTCTATCGGGTGCGGTGGGTTGTGTTTACGGTGACCCAGAAAGGTACTCCGTCAGACACGTATTCTATTTCTTTCTTTTTGTAAACTGAAGGACTGCAGCGCCTGCGGCCGGGAGGCCCTAGGTTCGAGCCCTGATGGTGGCAGGCTTTTCGACACTAGCTTTTCAGCTAAGACGAATTCAGGCGCTGTCTGGAGGGGACTTCTAGCATCCGGCTGCTCTGATCGGTAGTTTTCCGTGGTTTCTCCGATCAACACCAGGCGAATGCCGGAGCGGTACCCTAACAAACCGACCACGGACCGTGCGCGATCTATCCTTCTTCTTCCTTGTCTCATCCTCTCCCCTTACACACACACTTACACTAACATGCACTACACTACCACATATTCCCGGAGATCGGTCGGGAGCTTAGAGCTTGTCCCGGCTGGGTGGTGCCCCCCTGGTTAGGAGGAAACTCCCGCTAGCCGACGGTAGGTCGATGCTGGATCTCGCCATCCAGTCTGGGAAGATCACCGCCATCTCCCGAAAAAAACAACAACAGACACTACGCTTACGGGACTAATGCCCTAAGCTGTTGACGAGCCCGGAATCACTAACCAACAAATAAACTGAAGGAAACAACGACTAACTTTCGCTATGTGGCGCTCTGATACACATGCGAATTACAATAGATTTTCTACTGCTTGTAATAGGTGCTGTAAAAATGATGTAATTACACGGAGACTTCACGCCATGGGGACTTCACATCATTGTAGAGCTTGATACGAACACACTACTTCATAAATACAGCTGTGAATTAAAAAAGATATATTTTAAAACATTACATTCATTAACAAGAAATTGGTAAAACAGTGATGCACAAAAATCAATTTTAAGGAGATATTTATGTATTTTAATTAAAGAATTAGTAGATGTTACATATGAATATGTATAAAGTAACATTTAACATTACTAATAAAATTGTTTGAAAATAGAAAGGATAGAAAGTATATGCATTTTACCGTCTGGATGGATATGAAATAACACAAATGCACGCATTCACTAGGATTATTCGGCACTAAACTTTGGTCCAAACGTCTGTTGACGTAAATGAAGAAAATAGTTTTATTAATAGTACTCACGTTTTCAATGGACAAGAAGAAGATAACATTGAGATGTGTTTTGCTGTGAGAAACTCACCTGAAACAGAAAAGAAAAATGGGTTTGCTTTTTAATAATTGACGGGTACAGAATACACCTCAATGTCAAAAATTGAATGGTGAGTAAACCCAAAGTTACATGGTCAAACGTATAGTGTATTATCAACATTTTAGGCTTTTTCTGTAGAATACATCTTCCTTTTTATCGCAAATGGAAGTCAGCGTCGTGTCTTAGGAAAGACAAATAATAATCAATTTACATAAAAGGACCCCAAAATAAAATATATTCAATTTTCGAATGAATTTTGACACAGGAAAAGAGGTTGGGAACGTTAGTGTTTCCACCCACTCTCATGTGATACCTCTCCACAGATGTCGCGATTATTCTCATCCGAATTTTCTTCACACTAGGTTATGCACTTATTTTCACAAATATAACAAAGTCGCGGTCTGCAGGAGCAAACATGTCTGGTCAGTGGTTGTAATTTGTTAAGTTTTATAAACATACTTAACAATTGAGTAGCTAGGTTCTCGGATGCTCCGGTACAAAAAGTCGAAACGGGGCACCTTTCAGCAATAAGTGTGAAATTAAACAGTTTTTAATCTAATTGATGGTTCCTATAATAATAGAGCTGGTGCAATGGAATAAATAAGCATGGAGTGCTTTTTGTTTTATGCTTTGCCGATATCCATCCACATTAAGAGTCCTTTACTTCGAGGGACCGGTACGGGGAGCGGATTTGTAATTTATTATTGTTTTGTTGCTTTAAACTAATCAATAAATTAGTGTCAAATCAATATTTATTAGACATAATTGGATCTATGAGACCTTTCAGTATTGATCGGGCTTTATTAGCCTTTAACAACGTATACATTTCTAGTACTATGAAGAGGCATTACAATTCCAACCATTACGTTTGGCAGGGTTTTTTCAGAACATATTGTAATCTGTTAACGTAAAATGAGTATATTTGTTAGCTCCAAGTTAAATCTAACACCTTCCTTAAAACTATTTTGTCTTATAAAAAATATTTCTATGTTATAATATCATTACAACCGGCAGCAATGAGAAGAATTCAAATAATTTGAGACAGCAGTGTTGCCATTTTGTGAACTGTCAAAAGAAGCGTAAGAAATTCGAATTTACAATATCAATATTTTTGTTGCAGTTTTAAAAAATCAGAGAGTGTGCCAAAAATGAGATCAGCGCAATTTTCTTTACCGGTTTTTGCTTCGTATATGAAAGAGATTTACAGAAAACGTTTGAAGCCCGTTTTTGAAAAAATATTGTTGAAAAATTAAAAACCCCTAGAATTGCACGCATAATTAGGAAAAAATACTCTCATTTTCATACAGTTGGACAGTACCTTATTTTAAGATCTATTTCTGAGTAACACATTTTATTAAGGAAAAAATATCTTCATATTTGAAGTTGCTGGAAGACTCCAAAAAAATATGAACTTTTACAATTTTCCAAAAATCAGATATTTCAACGAAAATGAGACCTGCATCGTTCTCTTAAACGTTCTTTACTCTATTCCAGGACAAAATTTAAGACAAAAAATGAGGACCATTTTTTAAAAATTTGAAAATGTTCCAGGGACTTCATGTAAAGTATTCCTCAAAATTAAAACATCGGTTTAAAATTCAAGGGGTCGCAACATCAGCCAGATCGATTTAGAAATATCAATTTTGGTGAAACTCTTGCTTACATTTTAGCCACTAGCGTTGTTCATAGACGGACGGACGGACGGACGGACGGACGGAGAGATTGACGGATATTTTGGCATTAATCGATTTTTCGATATCAAGGAACCACAAACCATGAATTGTGACTAAACAACGTGTTAAAGGAAGTAATTTACCACATATAGTAACTTTATTTTTACCATGCCCCGGCAATAACTTTTTCTGTTGAAAATTTGCTGTTTTATACTTGCCGCAGCATTATAGTACTCTCCCTATACCTTCATAAGCACAAGCGAGAAAGTAAAAAGGAGTAAATAAGTGACTTTTTGGAGTTTGGGACTTTTTTACTTCTTCGTGGCTGACTGTCAAGTATGGAACATTAGAACACATTTCTACGTTAGAACATGTGTTTACATTACAAATAGAGTAAAACTTCTAATTTCCTTCTATAATCTTCTTAAAATAACCAATTGTTATCATCTAGATAAATGCAGTATCCAATCGGAAGATACGTAATTTGCTAAAGAGCTCATGGTTGAGAAATTATGTAGATCACAACCTATTGAACTGAAAATGATGCTTCTAAATACGAAAGAAAATTCAATATGTTAAAAGAATTCAAAAATTATAAGCAATATTTTGATACAATAATTTATTTGCAAACTATATTTTAATTGAATTGAGCATTTGTGAAAAGAATGACCATTCAACTTTTTATATGGTTTATGAATTCTCAATATATATTTTTGAAGTTTCACAGAAATAGTTACGCTCTGTCACTCTTCTCGTTGGATAGGGTCAACCAAAGTTTCTTTTCTACTTAAGAAAGAAATGTTAGCCTTAAACGAATAAAGACAATGCTTCTATTCCTCTGATGGTATCTGAGAAGGGTATCGATGAACTTATTATCCCTGTTTCGTTATGCACTGCCCTGAAGTGAAATCGCTGCGCTTGTTTGCCGAACATGCGAGTACTAGCGTATAGAAGTGTTCTTGCATACTTGATAAAAATATTTTTTTCTGTAATACCAGAGAATTTAATATTTTAAATGTGTTAACCGGTGTTAATGCATTTCTCTTCATTGCTGTGTAAAAACGTAAATACTGCAAAATGGCGGACGTTGTCGAGCGCGCGGTGTGATCGTGCTACAAATGGCCGCGCGAGCGATGGAAATAAAATAAAAGCTTGAAATATGGTTTGTAATTATTGATCTTTCTGTCCATGGTACCGGGAGCGGTAGCTCAGTGCATGAACTGATGTCGATGCAGCGTCTATGACCGGCAAGTCCTAGGTTCGAGTTCCGACGGTGGCAGAATTTTCGACACTAGCTTTTCAGCTAGGTCGAATTCACTCGCAGTCTAGAGAAGAATTCAAGCGGCCGGCTCCTCTGAACGGTAGTTAAGTTTTCCGTGGTTTCTCCGATGAACACCAGGCGAATGCCGGAACAGTACCCTAACAAACTGGCCACGGACCGCGCGCAATCTTCCCTCCCTCTTCCTTGTGTCCCTTACACACACAGTTACACTAACATGCACTACACTACCACATGTTCCGAGAGACCGGTCGGGAGCTTAGAGCTTGTCCCGGCTGGGGCGGTGCCCCGCTGGTGGGAGAGTTCTGGTTAGGGGGAAACCCCGCTAGCCGGTGGTAGGTCGGCGCCGGATCTCGTCATCCAGCGGGGGAAGATCACAGCAATTTTCCGAGTAAAGCATGCACTACACTTACGGGACTAATGACCTACGCTGTTGACGCGCCCGGAATCACCAAACAACCAACCAACAAAAAATCCATGGTGTATTCAAATGTACTAGCATAGATAAATAAGAAACGCATATTAATGAAGTTAATAAAGAAAAAAACCATAATGAGTGCGTTGGACGGAATCCAAGGCGCGAATACTCGTGTTACGAGTGACCGCGCGAGTGACGGAATGTTACGAAAAAATAGCAGTGAAAACAAATCTAACTCACGAAATACATAAAGATTTTTTTTCAGACGAATAGAAACGTTTTATCTTACTTCAAAAATGTTTCATTATTTTATTTTTTTAAATGTAGTCTTATTTCGTAGACCGCCATTGGACATTTTTGGTAATGCATATTCATTTACTCAGTCACCAAATGAGAGATCTTGAGACATTTTTTAATTATTTACATTATTACTTTTCTAGAAACTAAAACGATCTCTCTTTAAATCTCGTGCATCCTTACTTACATAAATGTGAATTTACATGATGTCAGGTTTAATAAAATTACAAGGTGAATTGGAAACAAGTATACACAGAGTCACAAGTGCCAATACGCAATGATTGAAGTTTCGTGTTCAAAGATAAGAGAATTAGATAAGCATTTGTCTACATCATGAACATGCAAAAGTAGTTCTTATCTGCACGACAAACTCTACATACACGTCATCGCTGCCGCACATTTTGAGGTCCCGGTTTTTAATGGCTCAAGATGTGAGTTTGTAAAGTTTTGGAAGTCGAAACAATAGGCACGTGGTCGTAAAAGTTCAGCGACCTTGCTGTTCTTCACCAAGACGTGACTAAAATTACAATCGATCTCAAACCCGAGGATGAAATGATATTATTGTATACAATACCGGAGATTACTTCGACGTAATTTATCTTTACACAAAACTTAGTGCTGCTAGAAGGTGAAGAGACGCTATTATAGTTGTCATCTTGCGCAACATTGCGATTACAGCGAGGTTCCTGTGTGTGAATATATGTAGACTGTGCAAACATTCGCTCGTCATTTCCAAGTTTCTTGCCTCCGAACGCTGCGATGGGTGATCAGGAGTTTCTTAACAGAGACGAGTGGGAAATTGTGGTGAAGCGACATCTAGGTTCTAGCCAGTTCGAGGTGCTCAACACCAAGACGAAACGTCTGACGGAAGCAGTCGGCTTCTTGGGGGAATATCGCTTTGCCGAGCTCACAGTACGACTGCAGGACCCCCAGAAGACGGAAGTGCTCAATTTTTTCATCAAGGGCCAGCCAGAGACCAATCAGGAGCAGAAGGACCTAATGGAGAAAACGGGCGTCTTCAAGAAGGAGGTTGACGTCCTCAGCAAACTCTTCGTGAAGCTATGGTCTACTCTGGAGAACGGCGGTGAAGATATGCAGTGGAGTGCCAGATGCTACTACACCCGTCCAGACGTTATTGTGTTCGAGGACATGGCTGTGAAGGGGTTTCGCGTGGTGAACAGTCGAATCGAATCACGTTGGCAACACTGCGCCGTGGTGTTAAAGTCGCTCTCTAACCTGCACTCAGCATCTCTTATTTTTGAAGAAAAGCAACCTAACCAGCCGTATCGCGTGGATTCGGAATACAGCGAGATGCTGCGCGATCCGTTCTTTATCAATGAACCGGATCATCCAGGCATGCACTGGATGACGACGACCATTGCTGTGGTGTCCAGACTGGTCGAGGAAGTTCGCGGAGCCGACACTCTCCGACGGTTGAAGACGCAAATACGAGAAGAACTGATGTCTTTGTTCGAACTCGTCAAGACGTCTGACAGGTTTCGTAACGTTGTGAGCCACGGTGATATGTGGAGGAACAACATTTTCTTCCGCGAAGAAGAGGGTGAACCGGTGGAGGCACGGATGTGCGACTATCAAATTACCCGATACACCCCTCCAGCGAATGACGTCACCTGCTTTCTGTATATCACCACCTCTCGCTCCTTCCGTGCACAGTATCTGTCTCAACTGCTTGCCTTGTATCACGATCACTTATCTCATAACCTCAGACAACACGGTGTAGACCCGGAGGAAGTATTACCCTGGGAGGAGTTCAAAGAATCTTGTGAGTTCTACAAAAAGTTAGGAATTTTGATTTCGTGTATGTACTGTCCCGTTACGTTAATAAATGAAGATGATTACAAAGACGTGCTGAATTCGTCGGAAGAATATGAGAGATTTGTGCAGAAAGACAGATTACCTGAAGTTTTGCGTGCTTTGAAAAATGATAGTTTCTACCGTGAGAAAATCTTTGAAGTCATTGAAGAACTTATTGAATTTATAGAAAATAAATAGAATTGACGAATTTGATAGTTTCATCTCTCTTCTGGTTTGTGTGTGTGTAGAGGTTGAAGCAGCGGAGAAGAAGAAAATGATAAATTTAAAAACTTTTGACCAACAATTGAATACCAAATTACGAGTTTCCAGACTTTTCCCTTGTGGGAAGAAAATGAACGTCTTATTTAATGAGGAAAAGAATTGTGAAAGATGTATTTCCACATGTGTTTTTTTATTACCCATAATATTTTATTATTGGTTTTGTATCTCTGACAATTACATTTTGGATGTTGTTGCTTTAAAATCAATTATTGTTGGCGACTAAAATTGGATTTAGAACTGGAAGTATGATGTATAATATCTTAAATAAGCAGCAGAAATCAACAATATTATACTGTATTTTACTTTACACTGATTTATTATTGTAAAAACATGAGCATGACCTTTAAAAGTAACATAAGGAGGAAGGTAAATACAAATATATCTATTAATTTTTATTTAGATTTCATGGATGCACACAAATGTCGAATATTTAACTAAAATAACGGACTGAATATTAATTTGTGTACAGCTTTACTTATGCAGACCCCAGCTACAATATTTTAATATTTTTTATACTATATAGCTTTCAGGTTCGTTCAGAATCTTATACCAGACGCTCTTCCGAGTTTATTATCCACGGTTTTCGTCTCACTATATTGTCTTTTAAAGAATGAATAGGGATTTTTGGTATGCATGTATGTATGTGTGGTCAAATAGACATTTAAACTCGATATAAATAATTTTTCTTAATACCAAGTCATGAAATGTGTTCTTCATTATTTCGAGTGTGTTCGTCACTATTAAAATTGTCATTTGCGTAAAATTTCTTAGTATACTGATAATGAATTGAAAATACAATGAAACATAATCATATTCGTGATTAGTTTCATTTTGTTAATTGTTTGACAAACTTCCCTTTTTTGTTACATATGTACATAACGTAATATTTAATGAGTGAAATACACATAACATGATTGTGATGTTCTTATTGCATTATCATCATTATAATAAATATGTAGGTTTGCTTTGCAAATATTTATTTAAAATATTGTATCATTGTTGTAGTCGAAAAATTCTATTAGATTAGTTTAGTTAGACGATGTCTAGAATGAGTCACGATAACGATTTCACGCATGCACGTTAATACTCTGTACTCTAAAAAATTACCAAAAGATATAATAAAATAAATTTCAATAATTGTAACCATAATTATTATTCAAATTGCTAAGAAATCAAGCTGATTAGTAAGTAATCAAATAAGCGTTAACTAGTTACCTCATCAAAGTTGCAAATAGTAACAAATCATTGTGAAAATCAATGTTTGCCTTAGAGATAAAACGTATATGAAAATTAAATAAGTTAAAGTATCATCCCTAAAGTATTAACACACATAAAACTAAAACAAATATTACGAGCAGAAAATACCTTTATTCAAAAGTGATTGAGTTGTGAACAAATAACGAAAACCTCTATATAAACTTAAAAAGCCTCTTATGTTGGCGTAAAAAAATTTGCATTGCGAATTGTTCCATAAATTTCCTTTTTTGCAGAAGTATTTTTGAGAATTTCTTTAGTTTTCAACTGACATCAGGTAAAAAACTGATGATAACTTAAGGTTATCTCTCATTATCATCTACTATCTTGAAGCCAACCTCATATGTCACTTGCAATCATCCCAACAATAACTACAGTTGAAAACTCTTGTTATTCAACAATTGTAAACTTTTGTTACAGTTGGTTTTCAACTGTGGCCAGTTAAATTCTGTTATTAACTAACAGAATTTCCAATTTACAGGAAAGTAATACATTTAGTGAAATATTTATATATACCCTGGGTACTTTGTTTCTCAAGTTTACAACTTAGTATCACTTTTAAATGTTTTGTTTTTTTTTTGCTAAGGGCAATCAAAACGTTTGCTAAAGAACATTAAAAGGGTGGAGATAAATTGCAAACTACATGTTTATTTGAAATAAAACATAAGCATATGCTATCTTTTCAATAATTTTGGGATAAAAGTAGCTACAACGTAAGCTCAAAGCAATGTACCATTGAGGAGTGACACTTGATTGATGAAAGAACAGGTAGAAACAGATCGCCAAGGGGATTACATTCCCAGAAGATGTATTTCATATAAATGTTCGTATTGTTTTTCCTATGCTGGACCGTTGCACGTAAGAGGCTAAAAGAGAAATTACATTTCCACTTTTCCCCTATAAACTCGTTAAAAATGACACTTATTTAGAATATATATTTCTTTTTTAAATTCCGTCTAGTACAGCTAAATGAGGATATTCCTTTGGAATGTAATATTTACATAGGTGGGTCGATTTCAACTATTGTCTAGTGGCGAATACTATCTGCTGCTTATTCTGATGAGTAGATTTCCGTTGTTTCTGCGAACAGAACATGGCGGAAGTTGGAACGAAACCGTAAGAAAAGGGTTACGGATCGGAAGCGATTGTTACTTTCTCATTCCTGTCCCTTATCTCCCATTTCACTCACACCAACAAGTTTTACACGACACCTAACGGGAGACCCGTCATGACCTTAGAGTTTGTGCTGGGTAGGTGATGTGCCTCGCTACGCGGAGAAGCCTGGGGGATAAAACCCCTACAAGACGACGTGTATATCAGCGCTGTAAGTCACGTTTCAAAGAGAAAAGAGACGCCATCCCCTCCCGAGTTAATAACATGCAATACACGTACGGGGAAAAATTGAGGTTGTGGAAACAAAATAATCGCTTGCCTTCGACCAAGGAGGGCTGGGTTCGATTCCCGGGCAATCTCATGTGAAGTTTGTTCCAACAAAACGAGTTTTCCAGCTTGACAAGGGCTAGTCCAACCTCTGTAAAGCGTCTTAAACCCTACCTCTACGCTAATTACTTCCCAATTCTGGCCGCTGGGTAGTGACGCAGAAGCCCGTGTAAAGAGGCGCGTACGCGGAGATGCTACCTTGAGGACCTCTTGACAACTAGCACGACGTATGATCCTAAGTACTACTTAATGAGCCTTGCTCTATAACAATATAATTAACAGACGATTCCACCAAAACCGCGTTCTCCGCCAAGTTATGGAATCAGAAGGAAAGTAGTCACGGGAAAAGGGACAGAATTTTAAAAAATCAATCAATCAATCGTGAAATCCATCGAGGGGTGAGAGCTTGTCACAACTGTTGAAGCGCTCGGCATCAACATTCACTCATACTTTTTAGAACATGCTGCGATCACTCTTACGTCCTCAGTGTCACGAGTCAAATGTCAGAGACTAGCGATTCCTGGAGCGCTAGCAGCCCCTACCTGCTCCGCAGCCACGTGCCGTTGGAGCGCGGGACGCGGGCGGCGGGGCGGAGCAAGAGCCTCTGGCGGCGGCACCGGAAGCTTTCAGGCCCCCGCGCGCCTGGCGGCTGAGTGGCGTTGGATGTCCCCGCGGTGCCACCGGAGCCCACGTTCCGAGTGGAGGGGCGACAACACGCACAACGACCGACTTTTGATTTGGCATTTGGCAGGTGGGGTGTGAGTGCGTATTCTGAAGGGCTACACACACACACACACACACACACACTCACTCAAACACGCGCGCACACGCACACAAACACACGCGCACACGCGTACACACACATATGGCAAGATTTCTGGCGAAACGCGATGGTACGGCGTTCCTGTACCTCGGGAATAATTATTATAAATAATTTAATATGTAAATAACTATTTCTATTAAATGAATAATTAATTTGGGCCGCACTCTGGGATCTAAAATTTTAAAAAGCAAGCACTATATATATATATATATATATATATATATATATATATATATATATATATATATATATATAAGAAAGGAAGAGTTCAAAATCTTCCTTAAGTATAGAATGCGGAATATTACTATACAAGTCAATCTTAAGACTATCACTAACCTACGCCTGCCCTATATGATTCAATGCAGTTGTGAACCATATAAAGAAACTGCAAGTAATACAAAACAAATGCTTACGCGTGTATCAGTAATAATCAGCTTCTTAGAGAGTTAAAACGAGAACCAACCAAAGATTTTATTACAAGAATTTCCCAATCATTCTTTGAATCCCTTAAAAATACCCCCTGTGGCACCCTGTTTTCATTAGGAAAAACGTAGTAAAACCCCAAAAGAATTTGATCAGGCTATCCAAAAGATGATTTAAAACCCTATCCAAAAAATGATTTATGATATGCGATACGCCTGGGTTTTCGTAGCGTGGCGGATGACATTAGGTCATTTTTACACCTCCTGTCTTATAAAATGAATCTTTGTAACAGTTTTAAGCACATGTTTGACGATATGAGCCCCGTTGAGAAGGACGTTTGCGAATTAATTAAAAAGATTCATTTTATACGGCGGTAGGTGTAAAAATGACCTTATGTCACCCGCCACGTTACGAAAACCCAAGTATAGAAAGTTTTCCTTAAAAAATAAGAGACACCGAGTGTAGGTTGTAGAGCGGGTATACCACCAAGGCGTGGTGCAACCAACGTGATTCGACTTAACCATTCACGACGTAGAAACCCCTTCACGACCACGTCATCAAGCACAATATCATCAGAACTAGTGTAATAGCACTTACCATTGCTTACCGTCGCTATCGTGCTTCAAAAAGGTATTTAGCTTGACAAAGTGCTTGCCAAGAAAATCAACTTGCGCACGTTTTGTTGAACTTTCCTTTTGCTTGTAGTGGTGGAGCTTAGGGTGAGTTTCTATTTTATCAACAATATAGAAAAATCAAATCTGTTCGTTCGTTTACCGTTAAAAATAGGTTTTCTATAATTCTGCAACGAAAATATCTAGTTTTTGAAATGTTAATCTCTCGCTTTTTTAAAATTTATTATTATTATTATTATTATTATTATTATTATTATTATTATTATTATTATTATAATTTTATTATTGTTATTATTATTATTACTATTATTTTTTCATCTTTCAACTATTAATAGTTAAATTGTTGGATTCTGAAACTCAAGAAAACGTGCCCAGATGATTTTCTCCCCTATACGTCACATACAGTTTTTGACTAAATTAATAAAAAGAGAAAACTTCCATTTTCAACATTCCTGAATTTCCCCTGCCTTTTTCCTACGCGGTAAGTGTCTCCTGCTAAGCCTTGATAAAAAAAAGGCACTCGTGTCTTCTGGATGATCTGATGGTTAACAGTGACTTCGGCAAGGCGATGCTCTTCCAAGAATGAGACTCCTTTCGACAGGGGTACCATGTTGGTGTGGAACACCTCAAATCGGATATAATATAGATTCCCTTCACCACGATGGTCTACTTGATTTTGGTGAGAAACTCTCGGTCACATACCGCGTCGCAAGACCTAATGTTTGGCCAAATCTTTGCATTATACCAACACACGCTTTTCCATTAAAAGTACGAATTTCTATCGTATTAATCATGTCTTGTAAGAAGTCAGGGATAAGAACCAAAAAATACAACGTTGATAATAATTCGCTTTACCTGAGTTATGAGTTATATTTCATCTAGGGTGAAATTAATGTGTATCAATGATTCCATTCTAATATAAGAATGGTTTTAATAAATCGATTGTTACAGACCAATACGTTCAAGTTTAATATTGGAAACGTCTTCACGGACCGAAACTCCAAGTAAAACCGTTCAAGCTACCGGCTTGAACCGATTTACACGGTGAAGTTGGATGGTCTTTGGATTAAAACCCGTACATATTCATGATTTTTGAAACGTTGAGATTCATTAAATGGAATCGATACATATTCCTGGTTTTGAGTGAGTACGTAATCACAGTGACGTTTCTGTACGACGCAGGTGAACTATCTCTTTATATATCAGTCGAGATACCTATTGTTTCGACTTCAATGTTATACAATCTCACTCATTAATCCATTTCACACGCTGACAATGTTAAGCTTCACAAATGATAACGTATACCAACAGTTTCTCGAGAAAATAAAACCTACACATTCAAAGACATGTACAGAGATTTTCAGGATATACTTTCATTCATGAATAAGCATTAGCATTTTCATATATTATTTCACAAAATCTGAGGGTTATAGTTTTATAACATTTTAGGAAGTCTGATGTCACGTAAAAAAATCGTTTCTAGTGGAGTTGATTTATGAAGCGATTAATAAATTATTATTGTCTTTCCCAGTACTGACATTTATGTAATCATACCAAAAGTAATGACTTCGTAATGAGTAACAACTTCTTCTATAAACTATCATTTGAGTTTTGGACTAATCGGCACTATAATTTCATTTATTTAAGAAAGTATTTCTGTGTGACTAAGGTACTTAAAGCACACCTTTCAGTTATTAAAAAGCTTTGGTATTTTCAAATATTAGTCCATGAAATCCAGGTACGGTAGTGTTGAACAACTTAGGAAGTCTGACCATAGTATACGCAAGATACGTTGTAAAAATTTAGTTTTAGCCGAGAGAATTTATGAAGATACAAATGTAATTTATTATTGTCTTGTATAGTAATGTACAGGTATAATCTTAACAGGAATATTGACTACTACACCTATACATCTAAAAACAAGTTAATGCTAAGTATCTCTTAAATAAGATTATCATTTTATACTCGAATCCTTCATTTAATAAATTAGTCGATTAACCTAACGTTCATCATCAACTAAAATATATGTATATTCCCTATTCCTCCACATAGGCGTGCGTACATGAAGAGGTAGTAAGTCGTACACCTAAAAATTATGAAAAGGGCCCCTTAACGTTATGTAATAAAACTTTTTATTTTAAATATGTTCAATGCATGATTTCCTGTTTTTTAATCTGACAATGTAGGAAACTGTTATAACACACATGAAAAAGAGATTCCCCAAGACATTTGATAACTCTGAGAATGATTCGACACAAAATCACTTATTTTTATTAATTACATCACTTATTCTACAATTTATTTCTACTTGTAGTGTTTTAATTGTTCATATGTAAAATATGCATTACCTAAATAAAATAATTTTGTCGAAAAATGTGCGCAGGGATGTAGTTGGCCCTGTTACTTGTTTTAGCCTACGCAGGCCTATGTGTATTCAACTAGATCCGCGTAGGATCAACTCAGAAAAAATCAGTTCTTTTCACAATACACAATACAATTAACACGATGTTCGTCTGAAACTTCAAAGAAAATCATAATGGGTTAATTAATAAAAAAAACAAGTTAAACACATTATACTCATTTCGTTTCAGTTTTATTTCTTTTCAATACATTCTTCAATAAATTCCTCAATAATTTCTGTCACTTTTTCCCGATAAAAGCTATCGTTCTTGAAAGCATGCAAAACTTCGGGGAGCCTGTCTTTCCCAATGAACCTTTCGTATTCCTCTGAAGAATCCAATATGTGTTTGAAATCATTTTCGTCAATGAGCGTAATTGTGCAGTACAAACACGGAATAACAACTCCCAGTTTCTTGTAGAACTCACACGATTCCTTGAACTCTTCCCACGGTAGAACACTTTCCGGATCTAGGCCATGTCTCTTGAGATTCTGCGATAGCTGGTCGTGATACAAGGCGAGAAGCTGGGGCAAGTACCGAGAACGGAAGGCCCGGGAGGTGGTTATGTACAGAAAACAAGTGACGTCATTTGCAGGAGGGGTGTAACGAGTAATTTGATAATCGCACATTCTCGCCTCAACCGGCTCACCCTCCTCTTCTCGGAAAAAAATGTTGTTCCTCCACATATCCCCGTGACTCACCACGTTACGAAACCGTTCAGATGTTTTCACGAGTTCGAACAGAGACATCATTTCTTCCTCTATTTTCGTCTTCATTCTTCGTAGAGCTTCCGTTCCACGAATTTCTTCGACGAGTTTCCAAACAACTTTTATTCCCGCCTTCATCGATAGATAAATGAGGTTGCTCGGGTCATTGATGAATATAGTTTCTCGAAGCATTTCACCGTATTCCGAGTCCACGCGATATGGTTGTATAGGATGCTTTTCTTCGAAAATGAGAGACGCTGAGTGCAAATTGGAGAGAGATGTCAGGACAACGGCGCAGTGTTGCCAACGCGATTCTATTCTGCTGTTCACCACACGAAATCCCTTGACGGCCATGTCTTCGAGTACGATGACGTGTGGACTAGTATAGTAGCACTCAGGGGACCATTGCATACCCTTACCTCCGTCCTCGAGAACAGAACGCAGCTGCACGAAGAGTTTGCTGAGGACGTCTACTTCCTTGACAAACGCACCGGATTCCTCCACGAATTTCTTCTGTTCAAATAGGTTCTCCGGTTGGGCCTTGATGAAAAAGTTGAGCACGCGTTGTGTCTCGTGGGTGTCCAGCAGGCGTACAGTGACCTCGGCAAGGCGGTGTTCTCCCAAGAATCCGACTCCTTCCGATAGGCGCTTCAAGGTGGTGTGGAGCACCTCGAACTCGCTGGTGCCGATGTGTCGTTTCACCACAACGTCCCACTCGTCTCTGGAAAGGAACTCTCGTTGGCCCATCGCAACACCAGAGGCAACACACTATCTCTGTTCGCAATGTTTGCTCGACATATATAGACTCTCACTCTTGCTCACACGACATATGAGAGAGTTTCAAGCGTATTCATCATGTTTCGTAATATGTTGTATATGACACATGATGCTTTTCACTTTCTTGGAGTTCTAACATTCGTTCAGAGAAGAAGTTACGCAAAAGAAAGTTTTGATTAATATTTTGCACTACAATAGCTTTGAAGTTTTGGGTAAACATAACCACAACACCAGCAACAGCACGATGTCTGTGTATTTATTTGGTGTGAATTCTTAAGCAATCTCACGCTTTCTCATGATGCAGGATGATTTCATCTCGTAATACCTGGTCTCATAGAACACACGTGTCTATTGTTTCGGCTTCTAAGTTTTGCTAACTCACTACATAATACAGTACAAACGAGTGCAGATAAGTGGTGACGTATACCATACGAACAATTTATGTGAATTTATTATAAACTCAAAGGCGTAACTCGAATTTTTATATTTAAAGTATTTATAAAATTTGGTTTTGAATTTCTATAAATATTTTTAACAATTTCATGTCATGAAATACTTTCACAAAGCTCAGGGAAACATTGTTCAACGATTTAAAAGCTTTGATAAATAAAGATAATTGCTTCTTTATTTGCTTCTTTTTTGAATTTATTAAGTGGTGTGTATGTTTTAAGAAAAATATTAGCTGTAAGACATTCTTAATGAATATTTTACTTTTGAACACTACCATTTTATTTTTTACTTTCCTACACACACGATTAATGATTATTTCATTGGACACAAAATTAAGTTATTTAATTGTATGAAAAATAATATTAGACATTTCATAAATGGTTACATGATTTATTACAGTTTATGAGATAATTTATAACAATTTTCAACTTTTCTGGATCCAAAAATGTTTATTTATATATTTATTAGAGATCTTACATAAGCAAAATTATATTTTGAAAGGGTACTTCTGATTAAGATGGTAAAAAGTTCCCCTAAACCAAATGACACGAGTAATTACATTATAATTCTAACAAAAAAATCTTTGAAAGGTTTCCTAGCCTCCGACCTACCTCCTACACCCCTCTACAGCCAAGAACGAGTTTTTTAGTTTTAATTTTTTTTGACAACTTAACACTATTTTATTTGACTGAAAAATACGATACGAAAACAATTTATACTATCAGAAAAACCGTGGAACAGGCTCCAAAAAATCTCTAACACTACTCTTACAACACAAATTGTTGTGAGTTTTTTTCAGACTTTTTCGACAGAAGGGGTGCAGTTAAAAATACTTTAAATACACACTTCAACAATAAAGGCGACCGTTGGGACACAGAACCTCAACACCCGCAATGAGGTTGCTCAGTATAACTGTTCGCGGCGTAGGGGTCTAGATCTTCTCAGAACACAGCACAACTAGTGAAACGCCGCGTAAATTCTATTCTCGGAAATAATCCCGCGCATGCATGCAAAATGATCGTCTGGCGCGATTGAACACATTCTTGCACTTAGACCATTTAGCTCCATGTGCTAGGAGCAATTCAACAGTAAAGGCGACCTGAGACACAGAACCCCAGCACCAGTAATGAGGTTTCTCCGTCTAACTGTTCGCGGCGTAGGGGCCTAGATCTTCGTAGAACACTCCTAAACTAGTGAAATGCCACGTAAATTCTATTCTCGGAAATAATCCCGCGCATGCATGCAAAATGATCGTCTGGCGCGATTGAACACATTCTTGCACGTAGACCATTTATCTCCATGTGCTAGGAGCACTTCAACAGTAAAGGCGACCTGAGACACAGGACCCCAACACCAGTAATGAGGTTTATCCGTCAAACTGTTCGCGGCGTAGGGGCCTAGATCTTCTCAGAACACAGCACAACTTGTGAAATGCCACGTAAATTCTATTCTCGGAAATAATCCCGCGCATGCATGCAAAATGATCGTCTGGCGCGATTGAACACATTCTTGCACTTAGACCATTTAGCTCCATGTGCTAGGAACACTTCAACAATAAAGGCGACCGTGGCGACACAGAACCCCAACACCAGCAATGAGGTTGCTCCGTCCAACTGTTTGCGGCGTAGAGGACTAGGCATCTTGGCAGGACCGCTGTCAACGGGTGGTTGTGTCAAGCCATTCATGTCCATGCGTTGACGCTGCGCTGACATCCAGTAATTGTACAACCCTCCTTCCAAGACATGCATTACATACAGACTGAACTTGCCCTTCAGAGGGGAATTTTTCTGCACAAGAAACGCTAAGTGTCCTGGGGGATCAACGCAGTCTGGCACTAGATGCAGCATTCTGGTTCCATCTTTTACTAGCTCCTTCAACCGCGAATAATGATCGAACAAATGTTTTAATAGGAGGTGACCATCCTTACCATCCGACGTCAACATCTTCTGAAAAATCGATTTTGTTTCAGCGAGTTGAATCAATTGTAATTTAGACATAACATCAGCAAACACGTTCCGTGTATGAGAATACTCCAGAATGACATTTGAAATAGAAATCGCGTGTATGGTATCCAGTGATCGTACGCCGTCCTCCAGAGTTTGAGGATCCGGGTCATGTGGAGGAGCGGTGAGAAATCCCAACAGTTGTCCTTGATAAGCGTTGCTGATCACAAGCGTGAAGAACAAGGTTAATCCCAGCACCACTCTTTGAGGCAAAGATTTTGCAAGACGGCCACAAGAACCGGTGAGAGCAATTTGTACTATATCTAGGAGGGAACGCCATATATTCTGAGATCTTTGTCCTGGTGGAATGAGCGGATGGTGAAAAAGATGCCAAATGAAGGTAATGCAGAACAGCGATCCGAAAATTGCAGCCCAAGTTCGTGAATGATACGGAATCAAGAGAACTCTTCTGAAAGGTATGGCAGGAGCTCTCTGCACCACTAAACACTGTGGTCCCTGTAATAGTGGCACAGTATACTCAACAAAATCGAGTCTGTCGTGAGCAAGAAAGAAAAGATTTGACGAAAAATCTACTTCCCCCTTCTGAAGTTGACCGAGTTCTCCATTGTATACTCCGTTTATCTTCACCCCGAAAGTAACATGATGAGGCTTTACACAAGGAATGCGAATGCCAGTTACTTCTTGAAAACATTTGTGAATCTGATAATTTGCTCCATCCATGATCTTTTTTCCATCTTTGGTAATCCAATAGAAGGTTAGTATTGGTTCATGGCAGGGTCTATAATGATGAGAGCGGATTTCACCAATTCCTTTTTCCAACGTTTCGTTAGTGTAAACTACACTGATGGTTTTCAAAATTACATTTTGAAATGTTTTCATATTTCCTTCACTCATCATGGCGAATATTAAACAACAAAATATCGAGAATGATGTGTAACGTTGCATCTTGGTGTATGAAACTAATAATTCTCTTTCGCGAAATTTACTCTTTTGGATGAGGTGGAGAAATCACTTTATGTTCGGATATTACCTAATATTGCTTGCTCTTAAGAATAATATATCATGTCTTATCTATTGTTCTCACTCACTGTGCGATAATGTATAAGTCACATCAATGAATGTAACATCTGAGCAGGTACATTTCAAGCAATTCCTTGAATAAAGCAGTATCCATTACCACAACATGAGGAAATCGGATGCTAAATATGTTATAGCTCCATTAATTAATTGTTCATGGTTAGAACCTACAGTCATTAATTACCGAGCTTGCAAAATTGCCTCAGAAGCCTGGATTTTTATCATAAACTATAGATTTATTATCAAGCAAACGACAGTTGATGTATTAGTTATGATTTTTGTTAACATCTAGTTGACGTTTTTTATTATATTTTATCACAATTAAAATTCTACATTTTGAACTGCCAAATTTACATGTTACCGAAATTTTCTGCGCTGCCTTATCAAAACAGTGAAGTTTATCAGTTGAAAGGGTTCAAAGTAAAACCTGAAAAAGTCTAATGTACAAATGACCCTAGAGTCAGACTAATCTGGACTATAAATTAGCGTAAATTTAAAGGTAGATCATAGGTGTACAACTATTTCAGACTATTTCAACTATTTCAGACACAAAACAAATGTTAATTGCTCGCTTATATACGAATATCTATTAATATTAAAATATATGACAAGCGTATTTATATTACTAAACGTATTTGTACTTGTATTTCAATGTTGTTTATTGAACAATGTGAAAGTTATAGATGAAAATAATTTTATTTTTTATTGTTATTTTTTTGGAACTAAACAGATGTTTCATCATAAAAGTTACAATAATTTCTTTTTATAGACAGTCACAAACTACATTTATTAAAACATAAATGATTTTTACATTCAAATTAGAATTTTGAAACAAGAAACAGTGTGGCTACGTTTCAGAGGTCGAGTTGTGCCTCCATCATCTCTAACAATGTCAACTAAAATAAGAAATGTAATAATTAATACAAATACAAAAATTAAAACAACTTATATTAAGATAAAAGCCTTTCCCCCTTTTCCCCACCCCTCCCATCTATCGTTATCCCTCCTAGAATTCAGCAAACCCAGGAACATTTTTGTCAGTACTCTCTCCGTAGTAGAAGCGTTCACAGTCGACATTAGTAACTCTCACATGTGTATCTTTTGTAATTCTCTTCTTCTACATCTTTCATGTGAGTATGGTTTTTCCTATGTCTGTACACTTGCCTTGCTTCTAATAATTAATAATTTAATAATATAATTTAGAAGTAAGACGTCTAAACTTTTATCTTAATTTCTGAAATAAAACAATTTGGTTTTGCTTGAACAGTCATAATTGTTGTTTGAATTTTATAGGTATTTTATTTATTAACAATTTCTAATGTTCATTGCATTCTACATTTATCACACGTATGTATTCGTTTTAAATTCTATTTTTCAATTTGAATTGGTTTATACCACGAATATCTAAACTTACATACCATTTTTAAGTTTAAAAATGTTAATGTGTAATATCGAGATTTGTAATTGGGATTGTTAATTTATAGGAAATATATTTTCAACATGATACCATCTATTAAAGTAAATTTCATCATGTTCATCTCATCCAATTCCTTGTAAATTATGTTTTCATCTAAAAATTGTAAATGTATTCTGAATTCTTTATAATGTTCAACACACCTATTTTATCCTTTTATCTCTCTTTTTTATTTACCGAAAGCAAAGTCATTTCCCTTGTCAGTTCTTTCGGTCCCAGTATAGAACTCACCATCAATAGAGAGAGGTAGAGAGCGATAAGAAGAGTCATAAACGATCTGTACCTCTGGTTTCAAGTTGAATAGAAAACTTGCCAGTTTATGAAATTCACTCTAATTCACATTTCTATCATAATATGACATATGAGAGTCTTGAGGAATACAATTGCTTCATAAAGTTTCATCAGTATCAGCAGCATCACATTTTACCAAGTGTTGAAACAGGGACCATGCAGACTTCAATGAAAGAATAATTGTTGTAAAGTTCTCTTCGAGTAGGGAAAGTCTCATCTTATATTCAAGGGTCATTTGATTTAAATCCTGTCTCTTGAAGTCAAATTATAGTTAGAAATTTGTTGTATTTTATAACCACAAATTATTTATAAGTTAAAACAGAAGGGCTCTTGTACAATTAAAGTACTTGACACTTGAGGTTGCATCAGCTGGCATGCGATGTTGCCACATCGTAGCGTGGCTAGCAAGCACACTGATGAGATGAACGCTTAGTTGACAACTCTGCTATGACATTATACAAATTCAAACATCCGATTAAATAAAAGCGCCTCCCTTTCGTTCTAAGTCACGTTTTATCAAGAGTCAAGTACAATCAAACAATACCAAAGTCAAAATGACTCATTCAAATACGAAACCCTTAGTTACAATTTCTTCTTCTTCTTCTGCTTCATGGATTTAGGCCTTAAGGCCTGTTTCCACATCAAGAGAGTGAGTCTTTCCATCTTGTTAAGGGGCAGCCAACATTTCTTCTTCCTTTAGGATTATATGTGTACATTATAATGGGAAGTCTGTTTGAAGGCATGCATTGGATATGATCATGCCAGTTGCTCTTAAATGATTGGATTCTGTCCATCAGATGAAATATATGCAGTTCTGTTCTGATGTCATCATTATACTGTCTATCTAATATATTGTAACCTGCTACTGAACGTAAGAATTTCATTTCGGCGCTTTCTATTTTTTCTTCTGTCTGTTCTATTTATTGTCCAGTTTCCGCATGCGTAAGTTAGCATGGGAACTGCCATTGCTTTGTAGAATTTGAGTTGCGTGGTTTTTAAAGACTTGTTTTTTAATGTTCTTCTTATTGTCCCACACATGTTATAGAATCTATTTAATTTCCGACTTATGTCATTTTTCTGGCAGTAAGACACATTGAAGCCTAAATAGGTAAAATTGTTTGTCTGTTCTATGGGTTCATTATTAATCACAATTTTACATCTCATGTGGTTTGTTCCTTCAAAGCCCATTGATTTTGTTTTCCTAGTTACAATTTCAACAGAATTAATACTTGTGAAACTTCGTGAAATAAGATATTCATTTCAAACAAAAGATTCATAACTACAACCCCGGATAGTAAATTAAATACTGTATTCCTCCAAAAATTCAGCTCATTTCTGGGATATTTTTGCAAGCTGTTAAGTCTTCGAAGTGTGCTTTTTGAATGTTCTTCACTGTCCGGTTACTTCTGATCAACATCGCAACAGTGTTTACGAACCGCATCGCCAGAAGCGGATTAACAATTTTGTAACCTGTATGCGCGCAAAGATTCCAGCCTATTTTTACAAATAACCCAGGAAAAAAGTTAAATATAATAAAAAGTATAATTATGTTGAAAAAAAATTCACATATTTTATGAGTAAAATTAAATATAATTTAATTAATAATTTATGCACGTTTAACTTTTTCTACGGGAAATAAATTAATTATTAAATTATGAATGAGGAGCTAACATTCAAAAAGTGACATGTCCCCTTCACTCTTTTCCAATAAATATGAAAAGTGTACCACAAATTTTACACTTTTCAATACCGTCTTTAATTCAACAAATAGAGTACTACGTAATATATTACAAGATATCTCACGTTTCTTTCAGGCAATAAAATTCTAGGTAAAACAACAGAAGAACTTAATTTTTGCCAATTGGACATGTCACCATTTCAATGTTTGCTCCTCATATTTCGATGTATAGAAATAAAAAAATCATAATGTTTTGGCTTTTGAAGTTACGCATATTTATACTTCTACCGTTGTTTTACCCTCAATTTTTAAAATTACCTAAATGTCTACATTTCACACCAAAAAATATGAACGAAATAATACGTCTTCAAATATATTATCAAAATTTCGTGTACTTAAATATGTTTAATTTCTATAATTTACAATATGAATAATTTTATCGATGTAATATGAACACTCTTTTTTAGTAATTGCAACTAAATTTTAATTGCATGACATCTGAAAATGTAAACATCGCTCATTTTGATTTATCACAAGTCATATAGCAGAAGGTATTATCAGCCTGTTAATAAATTAATTTTCGAGTATTTATTCATTTTGTTCAACACTCATAGGCTCTTTTGGTCCTCAATTGTTGCAGCCTCTAAAATTTTGCCGCCGTAGGCACGTGCCTTCTGTACCTGTGCTTAAATCCGCCCCTGCGTACAGCGCATTAATATTAAGCTATCCGATGGCTGAGCTCATTCGAATGCAGTTGAATTGAATTGAATTTGCCTTATTTTACGTGGCGAGACTCAGGCCATGAGGCCTGCTCTTCCGTCTGACCACGCAAATTTCGTTACACTCCTTTCACCAACCATGGGAGAAAGGAGGTATTACTTGGGCGACGAAACAGGCGATTTGAATTTAGCTCAGAGGCATCATTTAGGCTTGAGGATCTTTTACATGCAGTAAATGTACTAACATGGGACAGCCGGCTTTACTTCCCTTCCGAAGGAAGGCGTACGAAGGATTTTTTCGCCCTTAAAAATCCACGGCTTCGATCGGGTTTGAACCCGCAAACTAGGGTATAGCAGTCCAATACGCTAACCGCTACACCATCGCCGCCACAGTTGGCAGTGGAAATGTTTTAACAATCGCCATATCCCCCCGATATTCATCATACGCTTCACAATTGCACATCTCCAATATGAAAATATATGATGTGCATTATTTCTGTTGGAGGACATTCCTACATCTCTTACATCACAAAACCTCAACTGCAACGTACCTAGGAACTCTCAGAGGCGTCAAGGTTCTTAAAAACGTTCAGCTACAATACACATGTGAAATATTATTTTGATTATTTTTAATATATTGCCATGCACTGGTAACTTACTCATCCTTCCTGTAATGTTGAGTATTGAATGAGTACCTACTGTTCATTTTTTGGTCTGCCAATTATAAATTAAGAAGAGAGATAAAGCAAGTAAGAAAATATAATTTGATGTTTGGATCATCTGACCCGGGGCAGATCAAGAAAGTATAAGAGGGAGAGGGCTGGGGGGAGGCAGCAAAATTTTAATTTCGATCCCTATATAAATTATTTCTTTTATTTTCTTCATATACAATAGTTTATCCATATACATCCATTTACTATAGAATTGGACTATAGTTGTTGCCCTGAGCAATCTTAGTTGGTAAAAGTTTTTGTATGCCATGCAACCTCACTAGTTTTAATCATTAGTTTTAAATACGAATATACTCATAGCGTGATTAGATCTACGTACGGTATTTATTTTAATTTTTGAGTAAAAGTACAAAAATTAATGTCTTGGGGGGGGGGGCAGAATCTCCTTGCCCTTCCCCGTATCCACATCTGCATCTGACAAAATTGAAGAAAGAAAATTATTTTTGAAAAACTTATTCATTTATTTAAAATAAAAAATAAAATATGACATGAGAGACAAGAAAATAGACTATGAAGAACGTGCCTTTAGTAATTTGTTTTATTTTTACTTCCCAAACAATGTAATAAGAGATCACTAGTTCTCTAAAATAACCCAAAAATAACGAGGATTATAGGAATGGAAGGTTAAAATGTTTCACTCAAAAAAAAGTTAATCACTGAACAACTTATGATTATAAAATAAATATTTATCCTGGCGAATATAAATTACCCAATAATATTTTTGCAAAAATCATTACAGATAAATATAGGACATTACATAGTAAATATTATATTTAAAATTTCAATTCTTTTTATGGCTGACGCAAAGGCCAATCACAAAATTATAATAATATTACACGATTTTATTATGTACTATTATAACGTGAAAAATACAGGGAATATTTATTTAAGACGTTTTAGTGAGGAAAAATTGAATATAAACATAATAGAATCAATTAGACCACAAACTATTATTAGAATTTAACAAATTATTGCTGTAATTAATATGTGTACTTTAAAACTTTAACTGGCAGGTAACTGGCTTAACTGATTGATTTAAATGGATCAGTGTTACAAAAAAACGTTGAAACATAAATTAAAAATTCAAATAACGAACAAAGATAAACCATTTCTTTACATGATTGCATTGATGATAATTTTTTGAAGTTAAGATTAAAAACTAGTTTTGAGGAGTATTAAAACAGTATTTCATTATTATACAGTACAATATGTTATGATGAGATAATATTTGTCTTAAAGATATATGAATATATACCATGACATACATTACATCTTAGTTAATGTTAAAATATAATTAAAGTCGTCAGTAGCTGTGGATTTTGGAGGATAATTAAACTTGTGTATAATAATTAGATTTTTTAAAGAAATGAGTATTCTTGTTTAACGCTAGCGACGTACTACTCGTGCTTTCATCACAGTATGTTCAAGTAAAAACATTACAGTAGCCAGGCTCAGCCCTATCTCCAGCAGTAAGAAAGGCCCTGCCAGCTGCTCTTGACTCAGTGGCTGCGGCTCTCTCGTAAGCACCATCACTTCCGGTTCCGTCAGCCCGTTGGCATTCATGCGATGACGTTGCGCCCGCTGCCAATGGTCATACAATCCACCTTGCATAAGACGCATCACATAAATGATGAACCTGTCTTTCAAAGGTGAAGTTTTTCGCACGAGGTATCCTAAATGCCCAGGTGGATCAATGCAATCTGGAATGAGGTGTAACATTCGTTCCCCATCATTGTGTAGCTCTTTCAGGTGAGAATAATAAGCAAACAAGTGCGTGATAATAAGAACGCCTTCGTCATCTTTCTCAACTATTTTCTTCAATATGATGAGCATATCGGCTATTCTCACCAGAGAAAATTTATCATAAACGTTTCTCACGACTTCTCGGGCTCCTGGGTCTTCAAAAACACTCCGAACAATGCTGTAAGCAGAAATGTTTCGAAGTCTTATTGAAGCTTCGTGTAGAGTTTGCGGCTCCGACAAATGCGGTGGGGCCGAAAGAAATCCCAACAGTTGACCCTGGTAACCATTACTCAATACCAAGATGAACACCAGAAGTGAACCGAGAGTCAATCGTTGTGAAAGATCACGTGGGTTGCAGTAGCACCCTCCGGTGAAAACAACTTGCGTTATATCGAAAACAGCACTCTCTAGCGGTCGCTGTTGCAAATAAAAAATGTTGTTGTACTTTGTATTGATGGTACGTGTGAAATACCACGCCAAAATGGCGGCTGCAATGAACACTAAGATGGCCGCCCACGTTTGTTTCCTGTAAGGCAGAATAAGAACTTGTGCAAAAGGCATTAGGGGTGCTCTTCGCACTGCGATACAAACCGGGCTCTCTAGAACAGGAACGGTGTAGTCAGCGAAGTTGTTTCTATCAGGGGTGAAGGCTAACGTATTCGAGGAAATGTCTGCCAATCCGCTTTGCAGTAGGCCGATTTCTCCGTCGTAAGTTCCGTTTCTGTTTACTCCGAAAGCAACGGGGTTCGGTATCATGCACTCAATGGGAACGCCAGATATTTCCTCAAATGTCTTGGTGACAAGATACGAGGTTCCATCGTAGAATTTTACGCCTTGTTTATTTACCCAGTAATGCGCCTGAGGAATTTCATAACAAGCCCTTTTATAAGTTCTGTTTTGTTTAAGAGATTCCTTTTCTTCATTTGATGACTCATTATCCCTGCGAATGGCTGTCAGTAGTTCATTATATCCCTTGGAAGTTGTCACTAAAAACACTTGCAGAAATGCAAATATTAGATATTTTGCCATTGAGTCGTGATTTTGGGGAAGGGTTTCTTTCTTCCGTCGAGTAAAACCAATAACTGCCCATATTCGGAGATATATCTAGCGGATTCCCTATTTGGAAACTTTAAAAGCCAAGAGATGCATTAGTCTGGCAGTATTGGCCCAGACAATGGCGCAATGAAAAGTACTACATTGATATCGTGTTGTACAGTGAGTAAAACCTATAACTGCTCACATTCAGAGATATATGAAGCGATTTCCCAATTTGGAAACTTTAAAAGCCAAGAGGTGCATTAGCCTGGCAGTATTGTGACAATGGAACAGTGAAAAGTACCACATTGATATCGTGTGTTCATTGATTTCTCCAGTCTCGTCAGTAATTTATTTCCCCAACATGTGGTCTGCATTAGAAACTAATTATTCAGACAAATCCAGAAAAGGGACTATTGTTTGAGTCTCTGAATTAATGGAGGCATTACACACAGACCTACACCAGAGAGTATGTGTTGGTTCAAATTAATTATAAGTAATTAATAAAACACCGAGCACAAATAGAAACAAATTTATACTATTCACCCGTTATTTCAGATATCTTTTTTCAATAACTCTTACTACTGGACTCAGCACTAACAGGCAAAAAGTTTCGGCTCAGTGCCTAAGAAGAGCAAATATTGAGAACAATGTTGTACATTGTGTATCATTAAAAAACAGCTTTTGTGAAACTTTTGAAAGTGTCTTAACACTTCATGTGAATAACCACTAAAATTTAATGAAGTATTTTCGAAATCATAAGTTTTTGTTTCGAGGAACATCGATAGTAATTTAATAATAATTTGGAAAACATTCTACGAATAGTTTAGGTGATAGTGTTGTTCACTCACAGACAGACAGACAAACAGAAGGAAATGTTTACTTTCTCGTACGCACCGTGTTGGAGACAATGATACCGTGGGCAAATATGTATACGGGTGTTCGAGGAGGAAACGAAAATAAGCTCTTAAGACAATGGTAAGAAAGTTTTTAAATAATTAAATTTGTTATCTAATAATGTAAGATTATCGGTAAAAAAATATTTATCGAATATTTGTGGCTTACAAACTATTAAAATATTTTATCTTGTTACATATCCTCAGTATTTACGTAATATTTCCGTAGTAAATTCTAACACACCTATTTGTAACTAGTGGTGATCTATAGTAAAGAATGGATACAATTTGGAGTTTACACGGTTTTAGAACCCATGACCGAATAGGAATTTAACAATTTATTAGAGAATGTTGACGAAAATGATGATGCGGCGTTAGATTTGTAGTATGGAAAGAATTCCGATGCAGGTGACTAAATAATATTCCATTTTTAGTTTTACTTTCTCGTTATCGATTTTTACTTTCTCCCTATTGCTACTACGGTAGAAAGAAGGTTACCGTATGTAATGCCGGGCGAATTTTCCGCAGAAAATCTCTTATTACTCTGGCAACAAAAAGTGGATAAATTCAGATGCTAAATTAAGGGGGAAAAGCTCTAACACGTGGTGTAGCCAGAACCCATGTTTTATGGGTTCTTGATACCGAAAAATCGATTGTCGGCAAAACGTCTGTCCGTTTGTCTGTCCGTCTGTCTGTCCGTGAATTACGATAGCGGATAAACCGTTCAGCCGATTTTCTCCAAAATTGATATTCCCTGATTGATCTGGCTGGTGTCGGGGTCCCTTGAATTTGAAACCGATATTTTTATTTTGGTGGGCACTTTACATATAACCCTCGGACGTTTTCAAAATTTTCAAAAAATTGGCTCTCAAGTTTTTGATTAAACTTTCTTATTAGATAGTGAAGATGTTTAAGAGAATGGCGCAGGTATCATGTTCAACAAAAACCCTGATGTTTCGAAAACTGAAAATTTTCAAATTTTTTTTGACCTCTTCCTACAAATACAACTATGAAGATAAACGTTTTTTCTTAATGAAATTTGTTCATGAAAAAAGATCTCAAAATAATGTCATGTTCAATTTTTCAAAAACATTGCCTTTTGTGAAATTAGGTGTTAAACAGAGGCAGTTTCTATTTTCTTTAAACTATTTTTTCTTAAAAACGGCACACATTTTTTAAATTAAATTTAGACTTAAGATATCGTAAAGGACGCTTAAAAGAATGATGCAGGTCTCATGTACGTTGAAATGACTAATTTTTCGAAAATTTAAAAAATTAAAATTTTTTCGTTGTCTTCTTACAAAATTCAATTGTGAAGATACAATTATTTTTCATAATGATATGTATTGATCAATAAAATTTTTCAAGAAAGCAATATATTTCTGTAAAAAAGAGCTTCAATTTCCTAATTTACAATAACGCTTATACGCCATTTCTTAAAAACTGTTGGGGCAGAGATGGCAACTGGCAAGACTATGTGGCAAGTCCGAAAAGCTAGTCCAGACCAAAGAAATTAGAAAACTAATACGAGAAAGTATGTGCCATTCTGCAGCACCATTCGCTTTTACATTATTGTATTATGTCAGTGCAACTGTTTTAAATTATTTCTTATAAAGTTTATCGAAAAGTTAAAGGTTTGAAAACAGCTCAAATTTGCGCATTTTTAGAAAATTTTAAACCTCACTTTCTCAAAAAGGCTTCAAATTTTTGAACACCAGATTTTATTATTATATAATTTTCATTAAGTAAAACTTCAACTCTACTATTAGAAACCGAAAACTTTAGAAAATGTAAAAAAAGAAAAAAAAAAGCTTTTAGAATTCCGAGTAGTAGGAGCTAGGAAGGAGCAGGGGGAGGGGGGCGAAAAGGTAATACAAACTTTAAAGATTATGAAAATATCAATTACGAGAAAATCTGTGCCAATCTGTAGCACCACAAATTTGTTTTGTTTCAAGTTGCTATTAATATTTTGGTTTGAGCGATTACTTCTCCGGAATATTCATTCTGTAGCTTCTTTGCAGGAGATTTCTTTCTCCTCGATTCGACTGTTTGCAAAAGCCTGTGAGGCCATCTCGGTTAGTCTTCAAAATATTGCATTTTTAAATTAATATAAATAAAATTAAAAGTTAATAAAAATTAAAACAACGTATATTAAGATAAAATAAGTGTGTTTAACACTATGAACATTAAAGTTATTGTGAATTCTTTATAATGTTGAACACACTTATTTTATCTTAATATAAGTTGTTTTAATTTTTATCAATTTTTAATTTTATTTATATTATTAAATTTCTAATTTTAGTTGAAATATTGTTTAAGGCCTGATGATGGAGGCACGACTCGACTTCTGAAACGTTGCCACGCTGTTTCTTGTTCCAAAATACCATTGTAATGTAAAGATAATTTGTTTTAATAAAAGGATTTGTGACTGTCTATAAAAAGTAATTATTGGAACTTTTATTAAGAAAATACTTAATTGCAGACAGCTTATGTTTCATCTTAAAAAAAAGATTATCTGGGCCGAAAGTTATGATTAAGAAAACATTACGTGAAACACCCGAGCTTTAAATCGAGCGTCCTCCTCGTCTTCTCCAAACCGAAGCACTTCTGGGTCAGTAGCGCAACTCGAATCGCACCTGCCAACCACAAGACTTCCGCGCCCCACCCGCGACAGCCACACCTTGCCCCGCCCCGCCCCTCCCCTCCCCTCCCCGCCCCCGCCTCCAGCGCGTCGCCGCGCTGATATTATTACCCAACTTACCAAGTTGCATATCGGTAATGGATTCAGGATTAACCCCATCCCAGCGGTGCCACTGGCAGTTTGTTCTCGGGTAAATGTATTACCGCACGATCACTCGAGTTTCCTTGGGATCCCCACCCCCCACCCCCGCCACGTCTCCTAAGTAAGACGCAACTACAAGGCGAGGAGCGGGTCGCGCCTTCCCCCGCTCCTGTAAACGCTTCGTCATGATTTGCATACAACTCCGGTTCTCAAGATCCCCGCGAGACTGCCAACACTTCCTCCAAAGTGGGTGGACTCTGTTTGTTGGGAGACTCGTATTAATGAGACCCGCCTTTGCCCGGTTGGAGGAATTACGTTTCGCTTTGGGTGTACAAGTAAAACGTTTAATGTTCACGTACCGGAAGAGGTGGCTCAGTGTATCGACTGATGCCGCTGAAGTGCCTCTGACCGGGAGGTTCTAGGTTCGAGTCCCGACGGCGGCAGGATTTTTTCGCACTAGCTTGTCAGAAAGGTCGAATTCAGTCGCTGTCTGGACGAGAATTCTAGCGGCCGGCTGCTCTGATCGGTAGTTTTTCCGCGGTTTCTCCGATCAACATCAGGTGAATGCCAGAGCAGTGCCCTAACGGACGGGCTATGGACGGCGCGCGATCTTTCCTTCCTCATCCTTGTCCTTTCCGCACCCCTTACGCACACACTTACACTAACATGCACTACACTACCACATATGCCGAGAGATCGGTCGGGGGCTTAGACCTTGTCCCGAGTGGGGCGGTGCCCCGGTGGTGGGTGATACCTGGTTGGCGGAAATCCCATCAGCCGACGGTACGTCGGCGCTGAGTCTCGCCTCACAACAGGGAGATACCTCTTGATGGAAAAGCATGCACTAACTAAACTTACGGGACTAAATTACCTCAGTAGTTGACGCGCCCAGAATCACTATCAATCAAGTTAAATAATCACATAAAAAATTATGTGGTGCCTCACAGGTCCAGATATTTCCTAATAATGTTAAAGGGTAACGAATTTAAATTAATTCAATTATTGCCATTAAATATTGTTATATTAATAAACTAACTGAAGTACACTCGGTTGAATTCGTATACATTAATTCTCTATTAGACTGAAAAGCGGATGAATTCTATGTAAGGTGTATGTTTGTCGTGCCCAGGCCCCACCCTGACACACCGTGGGCTGTCCTGCCTCGTTTATTTCCCGTCCCTCTTTTCACACCCTGCCCGGACCCATCTGCCCAGCTCCACCGTCTGCCTCCTAACTTTATCCTTTCCGTTTCATCCACCCTCATCCGATCTTTCCTGATCATTTCACTTTGCCATGTTAACTACGATAAACATTGCTATGGGTATCTATAAGCAGATGATGTGTTAAATACTCCCTCCAAACTTCCAGTAGGATTGTTGGACTCCAGTTATACTAAGCCATTCGGAATGAATTAAAAAACATTTAATCGGAAATGTCATGGTCTTACAGAAATGTTAAATTGCCTTTGGTAAATATACTTCCCGTTTTCGTGATATTTGGAAAAAAAAACAACAACTAGCGGTGCTAAAACAGTACGTACTTTCTCGCCTATAGAAACGGATATGTAATACTATTTATACCCCAATTTCTCTCCGATTTAACACATCATGCACATAATTGTTTTAAACTCATTTGAAATTTTAGAACATTTGGTACGAAAATTAAATAGTTTCAATCAATTGACTTTTTATTCAAAACTTTAAATGAAAATATATTTCTGGTATTGAATTCATTTTATAAGTGTGTATTCACAAACAATTTACACAATTCGACTGCCTTTTTATTTCAGTGTTAATTTTTTGAACAAATATTTTGTAATTAATAAACAATTTTTATGTTTTTGGACTATTTCTATGCTTCTGCCATTCCATTTTTTTCTTAGAAAGCATTTTTCCAAAGAAACTTTTGAATGCTTATTGCGGCGCCGACATTCAGAATATCCAAGTAGTATATTAGACAAAATATGGTTAAACTAAACTCCTCCAAACGTGCTAGTATTCTGAATCTTTAACCACTTCACCATTTCTCTACTGTTATCCATATTTTGCCTTACTAAGATATTCTAGAACAAGAATGCATGGGAGAGTAATTTACTTTTTCTCATTTCATGAACAGTTAATGCGATTTTACCACGATGTTCCAAGAAACATTAATCGTGCGAGTTCGTACTACCAACGTAAGGTTTCTTCTTATTTCTTTCAATTACAGTATAGTCCTTGTCACATTCGGAATGGCTGTGTTCAGCATTTTTACAATGTAATGCACTGATTTACAGCACCATGTAAACAGTTTTCCTCAACAATCAAAATATAATTGATGAGGTTGTAAAACCATAACGATGATCCTGAATTCGCACATAAAATATACTGAAGTACTGAACACGTCAGCATTTGTCGCAAGACAAAAAGAACAGTCTGACAAAGTTATAAATTGTCAGGAAAATGAACCAGCCAAAAATATGTTAGCTTTAACAGACAAAAAAGCATCATATAGCCATATTATAAAAAGTCAAAATTGATATTTTCCTCTTTGAACCTCTCGGCGTTTTTTAGATAAATATAGTATACACAGGAAACAAAATAAAAATGTACTAAGTATATATGGAAAAAATATTAGAAATCTTCCCACGTTTTCTTGTCTTTTTATGGCTTATTTAACGTGTGTATTCGTAATCTCTAACGTTCATAGTTCATTTCTTTTGTAAGTACCTTAATTTGTAAGTATTTTTAATTCATAGTAATTTGTATCGCTGATATTTTGGGAGCTCTGAGTGATGACATTTTCCTGTATTTCATTGAGGAATGTGAATAAAATACCAATTTAAAACACAATAAAATCGTGTTGAAAAAATTGGCTATGCATGCGATTTGCACAACGCAAAACGAAGAGGATATCAATTTCTATATAAAAGTCAAGCAACTCAAAATTCTCAATGATAAAGCAATAAACTATAATTATTTATACCACCTGTCTGTTCTGTGTGGATTTCTGTGCCGCTTTTCCGCCAAAAGCATTTCAACGAATGAGCGATATATTAAATGTTTGATAGCACTCGTGAACAAAACGCAAACATTTTTATTTGTATTGTGCACTTGATGAATTGTATGTGTTTCCAAAGGAATGCGATGGAAAATTGACAAGCTGGAAACGTTTGAATTCGTGGAATAAAAATATCGTCAGACGTGTAAATACAACATCACGCTGAGGGGAATATTATTTTACACGAAAATATCCCAGATAACATTTTTAAAATGCGAGACAATTTCGAAAATTGCAGAACCTTGTTTGAAATAACAGAATATGATATTAAAATTTTGTATTTTCTCTTTAAAATGGAAAAGTTTACAAAATTTTGTCTTTTGAAATTATAAAGATAAGCCGCAGGAAACACACTTACAACAAATATTTCTCCTTTCCTATTTCTTTGTGCAGTTTTAAGTGTTATAAAGAAATGGAAATAAGTGAATTAAAACTTTAGCAATTTTATAATCATAATAATCTACACTAAATGTTCACTAAGACTTTTCTTGCAAAGAAAACTTTGAAAATTTAAATTCCTTTCCTTGCGAAAATTATTAAGCGTATACCATGGGCCAACACATCTTGCTTTAAAAAGCAATATATAAAACGTTGGTTGCTACTGCTTCATTTATAGAACTAGCCTATAAAATTGAGATCAAACTTTGTTGTAAATAACTGTTTTTAATAGGAATTAATTAATATAGTTTAAATAGAAAAAATTAAACTTTATTTTACGTTTGAATAAATAGTTTGGGTCGCTTAATTAGTTTTGGGACAAACTCGAATGCTGAATCAAAAAATTCTATAGTTCCCAGAAAACGCCTGTTGAGCAACAGATAGGCAATTCTACATACATTTCGGTGTTGCGGGCTTTCAGGCACCTAGGCGGCTGAGGCTGCATCCAACTGGCGTTGCAACACCCCAATTTTTTTTAACGCGTTCTAGAAATTTCCGTTCGTATTTGGGAGGTGTTTGTACACATTCATTTTTAATACTGTGGTTTAAAGAATTTTCAAACTTTGTTTTTTGCTTTCTAGCATTTTTTTGTAGCATAAAGGCCCATTCACAATGCAAACATAAGCATAAGCATGGCGTTAACATAAAAGTTAGGACTACGTCTACAAGTGGACTCATTCACAATGCGTTCGCATAAGCACAACACGTAAGACGTTAACGTAAGAGCTTGCAAGCTTCAAGCTTCTGTGCTTATGCTTATGTCAGACATAAGGAATCAGCCAATCACAGTTCGTTAACTCAAAATCGAGTATCGAAGTCGATAGGCGAACTATTCGTGTCGATTCGTGTGCTGCGTCTCATAGCCAATAGAAACTGTGTTTATGTTCGACATTGTGAATACGCCAACTCTTCGCTTGTGTTAATGTCTATCTATGTATTATGCTTATGTTTGTGCTTGCATTGCGAATGGGCCTTAAGTCTTTGCCATTCTCAACACACGAGTAATACATTAATTTACTGTAATAATAAATCAATTTTATATTAATAAGTAATAATTGTTACATACATCTGATTTCATCTTAATCGTACTAATGTACTGTGCGCATCACTCTCATAAGATATGACATTGCCAGGCACATCATTTCTGTTGCTCGTTGCCTTGCGTCGTAAGCGTTGTACATGAGAATTTTCCCGTGATAGGTAAAGCACTTTCAAGATGAATAAATTAACTTCAAGTTTTGGAATCACTGAAAACCTCAAGTGCATTGCCACTAGTTGCACTAAGCGACTACTTGCTTGAGATAATTCCTTGCGAAAGAATGAAAGAGAAATATTACGTGAAGATACAGAAATTCAATCATTCATCAAACAACCAAGAAGAAGATCAATCATTAATATTTGATTGTCAAAAGAAAAGGAAAAGTTTCAGGAATTCAGTTTTACTTGAAACTAATGAAACTGCATTTAATGATTCAACACCGTCCCTTAGTGTAGTTCATGTCATTTATTATGTTTATACCATTATTTGCATTGTTTTCAATACAATTTTTGGTAAATTAGTATGAAGTTTTATTTTTAGAGAATAATATTTAATTTTTGTGTACATAAATCCCCTCACTAAATCAAAACGACAGCTATTTCAAAAATTTATTTTTAGAGAAACAACATCATGAATAATGGTAGGCTCCATTTCGCGGGTTAGAAGTCAATTTAAATTCCTCCATAGTTTTATTGCTAATAGAAATACTTTGCATTTATTCGATATGTTTGAAGTTTCGCGTGAAGCACTCTGAAACTTCAGACCTACTTAATTTATCTCTTCTCTATTTTGTCCACCTGCCTCATTCTCTCTTTTCCAAACTTTGATCGTACGATGGCATCCATTGCCTTACAAAACATCCATCCAAGGAGAGAAACAAAGACAAAGGGGAAGCAGCTTTATTGAAGCTTCAAAGGGAATCTAGCGAAAGTAATGCTCTCTCCTCTCTCACGAAAACCTCTCAATGTTATTAGAATATACGACTCGAGGGCGAAGCGAATGAAAAATACATGAAACCCGATATCCAGAATAGAAAAGGTGCAATCTGAAAATTCGTCAATACTTTCCTCACTACTTGTGAGAGATAAAAGCTAAAATCCGTTGCAGAGACGAGGCACATGTTTACGAGGGCGTGCAGACATCCGAAGAGCACGATAGAGAAATCGCATGTAGACATCTAGCCGTTCGAAATAGCTTTCCAAGCCAAACGAGGAAATGCCTCCCTCTATCGCGCAATTTCCAATGCTCTCGTAAAGCAGCGAACTTTTTTCTGTGTTTGAATACATTTTGTGTTCGCTGGGAGCTCTCATGTTGAGATAACGGTTCTCGTAATTTTCGCGTACCCTGCGAAAATGTTCCTTTTCGAAGGTACAGAATGTTACGAAATCTAATCGGAACTTAGTAATGAGAATAATTTTTGCAAGTTTGTTTAAAAAAATGAATTTGAAAGAAAATGGAGTCTTCACAACATTACTTGAGAGAAGACAGTGTTTGCAGTTTTCACAACTATGGCACAATCTGTCTACCCTTGGTGGAGCTTATACAAAGAAATAAAAGGAAATTTGAAAGATGTACTTTCAAGATAACAGTGTGATGTTTCTGTGAATTGATTGAAGGAAAACACACAAACAAAATCGACCAGAATAGCAACTTGTACGATTGCTTTTCCAGGCATCGTCATACAAACATCGGACCAAGCTACAACTAGTCAATCAAGAGAACATAACTGGCCAAGCGACATCTTTGAACCTTTCGATCTACAATCAGCTGCGTACCAGGAACTTTATGTGCGGTGACGCAGCCGCCTTTTCTTAAGAAGGCAAGGTCTTCAACATACCAACGAAGTGTAGGCTGATGTTATTTGATCTGTGTGTACTTAAAATGTGAATTTATTCGATATGTTTTTATTAATTTATACTACATATGAGATACTAATAATGTGAAAACAATAGTAATACAAATATTCCATTGATTAAAGCAATATTAACCCCGTAATATAGAAAATTTTTGAATTTTTAGAGTACTTTTGTAATTTTTTAAACATAAAAAACTTCATAGATAATAGCATATTGAAAGTACCATTATGTATTGAGATGTACCATTATGCTGCAGTATTAATCCTAAGCGTATTGGATTGAAATCTTTGTGAAATAGAGAGATTTGATCTGCTTGCCGTGCCCCAAATTTGGATGCCGTAGGTCCATATTGGGATTATTCTTGTTTTATAGATCAATAATTTATTGTCTAAGGATATTTTCGAATGGTACCTTAGTAGCCAAAACAGTCTTTTCCCTTCCAGTTAGTTGTTTCTTCTTGGATAGTTATGTGGGATTGCAAGATAAGCCGTTTGTCGAGATGAAGTTCTAAATACTTCACACTTTCAACCTGTAAAATTGGTTTATTATTAATTCTTTAATGAATTTAGTTAAGCAAAATCTAAATTTAATATTGATGAATCGATCTGAAAATTTGTACACTTCATTGTACACAAAATTAAGCGGGAAGATCAAATCTGTAATATAATTATATATAATATAAAATCTAAAATAACGTCCATCCTAAAACACACACACACACACACGTAGAGCGGATTCAGAAATTTCTGTATTGATTGATTGTAAATTTCTGTATAGCGATTCCGGGCGCGTCAACTATGGTCATTAGTCCCGTTAGTGTAATGCGTGTTTTTTCATCGGGAGGTAGCGGTGATCTTTCCCCGCTGGATGGCGAGGTCCGGCGCCGACCTACCGTCGACTAGCAGGATTTTCCCCAACCAGGTATATTCCACCAGCGGCGCACCGTTCAACCCGGGAAAAGTTCTAAGTCCCCGACCGGTCTCCCTGCATGTTAGGTAGTGTAGTGGATGTCACTATAAGTGTGTGTGTGTGTGTGTGTGTATAAAGGATGAGGATAGGACACGGAAGAGGAAGGAAAGATCGCACGCGATCCGTGGCCCGCTTGTTAGGGTACTGCTTCAGCATTCGCCTGGTGTTGATTGGAGAATCCACGGAAAACTACCGATCAGAGCAGCCGGCCGCTATAAGTCTCCTCCAGCCAGCGATTGAATTTGACCTAGCTGAAAAGCTAGCCGCCGTCGGGACTCGAATCTAGGACCTCCCGGTCAGAGGCACTGCAGTGACATCAGTAGAAGTACTGAACCACAGCACTCGGTCAAACGTAGAATATAATATAATAAAATATAATATTGAAAATAACGCCTACCTTAACAGACACTCACACACACACTCACTCAGTCAGTCAGTCAGGTAGGTCAGTCAGGTAGGTCAGTCAGGTAGGTCAGTCAGGTAGGTCAGTCAGGTAGGTCAGTCAGGTAGGTCAGTCAGGTAGGTCAGTCAGGTAGGTCAGTCAGGTAGGTCAGTCAGTCAGTCAGTCAGTCAGTCAGTCAGTCAGTCAGTCAGTCAGTCAGTCAGTCAGTCAGTCAGTCAGTCAGTCAGTCAGTCAGTCAGTCAGTCAGTCAGTCAGTCAGTCAGTCAGTCACTCACTCACTCACTCACACACACACACACACACATATACACATATACACACCACATACACGTACAGCGGATGCAGACATTTCTGGAACGTGCCCACACTTTTGAGCGGCGACGGCGGCGGCGGTGGCGGCAGCGGGGGCGTCGCTTGCGCATGCAAATGGCGTCCGTCATTGTGCTGCCCTGGACGGAGCAGACGCCGTCGCGGCGCCTCGCGACGCCGCAGGCCGCCCCAGATGCCTTGTCCCGAGTGGCGCGTCGCGATTGTTTTGCGCACAATGGAGGCGTCCATCGGCGACGGAAGTGCGCCGCGCCACCTCCGCTGTTCACTTGTCTCCGGCGTCTCCGAGCGCCTGACGAGCGCCTCTTGCGGCGCCCGCCCTTTGTCAACTGTTTCTCAATCAGGCGTTAGGGTGCCTGCGGCTGCCTCAATGACCCGAGGGCGGACGCGGGGGGGGGGGGAGATGCAGCAGTGCGAACCTGGCGTCTCGTGAGGAGAGAGTGAATCGGAAGAATTAGGCGAGAAGAAGGGTTGGGATGAATTATGGCATTATGGCGTGTAGGGGTTAATTATGATGTGTAGGGATTAATTATGGTGTTTTGAGGATTAATTATGGTGTTTTGAGGATTAATTATGGTGTTTTGAGGATTAATTATGGTGTTTCGAGGATTAATTATGGTGTTTCGAGGATTAATTATGGTGTTCTGAGGATTAATTATGGTGTTTTGAGGATTAATTATGGTGTTTTGAGGATTAATTATGGTGTTTTGAGGATTAATTATGGTGTTTGAGGATTAATTATGGTGTTAGAGGATTAATTATGGTGTTTTGAGGATTAATTATGGTGTTATGGCGTGTGGACAAAAACTGAGATTTTTAAAAAGATTTTTGTTTAACGTTTTAAATTTATATAAAGTGCAAATCATTATTTTATTGTTTAAATGTCTTAAAATATACAATAATATATAAAAAGGCATATTTATTACGGAAAACGTTTATTTTCTTTGACTCCAGTACTAACTACGTAGTATAGAGAGAGTGATGTGATGAAGCATCGATTAGCAGAAAAATGTTAATTGTAGTCTTTGAGACTTCAAAAGTGGATAATTCTTATTCTCTTATGTAATAAATTTCTTCCTATAAAACGTGTAGTCAGAATTCACAATGATAAAGGTTTATCTTCTCAATGAAATGAGTTCTTTAAAAGATTATTAAGCGTGTAAGAAATAATACAAGTTTAGGACACCAATAGTTGCGTAATTGTGTAATCAAGTCTATGTGCTCCTGTATCATCATCACTACACTATAAAATGTGGATGGTTTTAAAAGTTAGTAATAAGGAGAAAATAAAAATTGTATTTATTAACCTACCACGTCTAGCAACAGCCGTGTAATTTATTGTGAGAAAAAAATATTTTCTACCATGATTCTCAAATCTAATTTAAGTCTTTTCTCGCTGGATTATAAATGCTGGAATTCTTTGTTAGGAAAAATGCTACGGAGTAATAATAATAATTTTTCTACAATTAATATAATTATAGTAAAGATTTTATATTGTGGTTTTGTTGAAAGGAGCAAACTTAACTTGAAGTAAACAAAATAAACTTGATAAATTATAGGAATATTTTAAATCATTCCAAAAAATAATTTCATACTGAGCTGTTTTCATTTTTTGTATTCTTAACGTCGTGTCCTTATATCCATGTTATCCGAAAGAGGACACGATGAAGCTGTTTGAACTCATAGTTTAACACTATTACATATCTAAGTAGAATAAATATTATGAATCTGTTGTTTCGTAATAATTTCTACAACCTTCACTATGGAATTTAGAATTAATTCAGTACACTTGCTTATTATGAATGATACAATATACTATACAAAGAAGTTGAATTACTCAAGATTTTTCGCAGTGTAACTAAAAATATTAAATGAAACTACGAATTCGTGCATACACATCGAGTTAATTTTTCATGCACTTAATTCACTATCCTTTGAATATTTCTGATTCGAACCGTTTACAAACATGCGTCAAGAGAGTTTCTAAGAAATATAGATACGCCAAATGATAAATTATTCCCAACAGCAAAAAACAACGAAACTGTGCTATATTCTTTCTGAGTCCATGACTTCCTGCCGAAAACTTACTTGCAGTTTATGAATTTTAAACAGGACATTTTCAGGTTAGTTATGAGCACGAAGTTATAAATCAAGTTTCGAAGAGAGCAGTTCGTTGCGAGAGGGACCAAACTTAATTTCCCGGTTTCGCGGTGAAACTTCGACAAGGTGTTTGTTCAAGCGTCTCTCAGTGGCCCCGAGAAAGCGGTTCAAGGTGGAAGGAGGAGGGTGAAAGAGGATGTGGAGGGGAGAGGATGGGAGAAGCAGAAGTGAGTCTACTTTCATGAAGTGCTCTGCTACGGAGCAAGAGTAGAAGAGATCGCTCCCTGAATGCAGACCACAAGACTTTGTTGTGAGATTTTGCAGGTAGGGCATTTGCTGTTGGATTTTCTGCTAGTGAAAATATTCGGAGCGAGATGCCAAAAGGAAGGAATTAGCGAATGGGTCACGGCAGAAATTGGAAGCGTTGAAAATTACTTCAAAGTTGTTGTGGGGTTTCTAAATTTAAGGAAAGTTCAAACCAGGAAGAAGACGAATTAATTGATAAAGAATTTAAGTTTATAAGAGTTTCATAGGTGACAATTATAAAAAGGTGTGTAAGGAAGTGCGGATCCAAAAGATGAAACCATGCCTAACAGTTGTATAGTATGATGCAAAAATAGAAAGTTCGAATCAAATTTTGTTGCTCATGAACTGCGTTTAACCAAAATTTTAAGATTCACTGTTAGGTTACCCGAAATTGTTTTGTTAATGGTTGCTTTAAATCACCGATAATGTCACTTGCATGAATAAACATCACCCTCTTCTTTAGTAAGGGGCATATTTTAAAAATATGAACAGAAAGCAAAGACGCCAAAAAAAGATGTGTTGGAAATAGCTGTAGAAAAGTTCTACATATTCACTATATGGAAAGTAGAAAATACACAAAAAATTGTTTCATGTATCTCTATATATATTTTCGAAGAGCAACGAAATTAAGGAGTTTTAGAAATTCTGGAACAATACAATAACCATTCACTGTGAACGTAGAGTTGAACATGTTTACGACTCAACACGTATGTTGTATTGGACTATCATCATGCTATCCACATAAAATTAAAAGCGTAATGCTTCACATTCATCATAATTACTGAAAATGTTTGTGAAAAAACACATGTTTGAGACGATTAGTTGATATAATATTTAATACATTTACCAATCTTTGCACTTACAAACACTAATATTAGGGTTTAAAACATTGTAATTTTCGTTTCGCTCACGGTAACCTGATATTCGTAAGTTTTCTCAAAGAAGAAATGTTGAATGCTTTTACTAGTTCAGTTATCACTCATACAATGAAATAATAAACAAATAACGGCAGATAAGCGTTCTTTACATTAATGTTTTGTTTTTATTAAATTTAGTGATTGTACTACTAAAACAATTAATTAAGCGACAAAACATTCGGGGTCCACTACTTTTCATTTAAAGCAAAAATCCCGAAATTTTAGTGGAATGCTCAGATTTTTTAAAATCACTTCAACAACATGGTCATATAGCGACCACTTTTTAAAATGTAGGAAGAATACGTAGGGAAAACACAAACACACACAAACATCCATGCCAGAGATTCGAACCCGCGACCTTTCGAGCCAAGGCAGCGACGACCTTTCAGCATTAACGACCTCGGGTGTTCAGGCCGGGGATCAGACTTCTTTCTACACGAAAAACCTTAGTCTTTTAAATGCAAAGATTTTCGCAATTTTCTATTTTAAATGTTGGAGGTTTTATTGAAAATGGTAACTATTTTGTACTTGTAAATCCTCTTTCTTCTATTCCAAAAATTTCAAGAAAAAATGTCAGCCATTTTCCGGAACATGTCGAAAATGTTACAGGGTTCATGTAAAGAACCCCGACAAATTATAATATCTTAAAGATCTCCGAAACGACAACCGAATCTTACTCCTGACATATTTAATACTCCAAAAGCTTATCTGTCAGAGTTATGCGTGACATCCATCTATCCGATCATGCATCCTTTATACAAATCGATTTTCGTGTTCAAAGTGTATTGTCTGCTCTCCATCTACACCAATCTTAACACTCTTTGAAGCAGCACTAAATGGTCCGTATTCTGATGTGTATAAGTAACACATGAAAAGAACAATATACACAGATTTTAATACCGGTATTTGAAATTATATTGTTGAAGTGATTCAATACTATTCTTCCCTATGCTGTAGAATACGGAGGAAAAGTAACAAGACCTTGGAGTATAAGAAAAGTTATCTTGTGGCATTTTCTCCTTTCAGATGTGTACTGAAAAGTATAGTATTTTGAAAAGAAAGTTTTTTTAATTTTTTTTAGTCGCTTCAAAGACTAAGGTTATTAGAGACTACATTATTTATGACAAGTGTTTATACAATCATAGATCATTACATTAACATAAATGTCATAACATTTATATCTTAACATTGTATGAGATTACATATTATGTATAATACATAACATAATTATACAATATTATCATATATCATTAAGAATACGAGTATTACAATTTTCACAGAACTTGATCAATTGGTTCTGATATTCGGTCGAATACAATAAGGTATCTAAAACTTAAAAAAAAAGATTTTAAATTATATGATTAATCACAACATATTTACTTAAAAACACACAAAGAAATCAGAGAGCTTTCCTTAAATTGAAAGCAAATATTAACATTCCAACATATTTTTTTCTGGAACTGTTTAACATGTATTTCAGTACGCCAGAGTTTTGAATCAACTGCATCCTACCTTTTTTACTGGGGTCTGTATCTGACGGTCCTTCTACTAGAGCGTCAGACAAAGACAAGAAACATTCCCCTCTGTCAAGGGTTTTCTTCAGAGACACAATGAGGTCTTTTGTTTGTCGGAGAACTCTCAAAAAGTAAGAGCTACTTACGTTCAACGTAAGAGGCGGAATAGGAGGCCTCGTCTGCAGGGCTAATTAAAGCAAATAACGATGTCGAGAATAATGTGAGGTGAGGGTAAAAGTACAATAGAGAGATGATATAAAAGTCTCCGATCGAGAAAGAAAGCGATATTGAAAGAAGTGGGAATGAGTGAAAAACCAATATTATAACAATTTTGCGTTCTTCTTAGATCCAAGCAAACAATAATAGAGTGCCTCCATTATAGGAATACTCACAGTAAACAAAGGAAGACGAAATTTGTTGGATACCACGATTCTTAATTTTTATATTTTCTGTCAATGAACTCCTCTTGTCCATAAAGATCGCGGAACAGATTTCATCGGGACTCTTAGACATTCTCAAGAATGAGAATTACTTCAAGAAAGTCCCACGTCTGGTAATCTCTAGCAATTCTGACATCAATCAGATTAAATAATCACTTCTTGACTCTATCGTACGCCACTTTCGTAGAATAGAGACAATTTTGTAGTACTGCTGAAAAAACTGAGGTTTTTCGACAGACAAATTAGTTTTCTAAGTCCTTGATATCACGAAAGGGGGTAGTTCTTGTTCTAAGATATGACCGTAAAAGTGAAGCAAAATGTCTGATATCAAGGTGAAGTCCGTTTTTATTAATGCATATCGGAGACAGCGTTTGCTGACTTAGAGCAACTAAGTCAATACTAAGTTCAATAAAACTTCTACACTTTAAACCCTTAAAGATTGGTTGATTCATTATTAGTGATTCCGGGCGCCTCAACTAATATGGTTATTAGTCCCGTAGGTAGAGTGCATGATTTTTGCTTGGGAGGTGGAGGTCCCCGCTGGAGGACCAGATCCGCCTCCGATCTACCGTCGGCTAACGTGGTTTTCCCCAACCAGGTATCTCCCACCAGCGGGGCACTGCCCCAGCCGGGACAAGTTCTAAGTCCCCGACCGTTAAACCCTTAAAGCGGATGGAGCAAAGGACTTTGTACAACAAACGAACTAGAAAAACTGCACTGGCCTCTAGCTTGAGAATTGCACTGTATATCGTATATCACTCATTTCAAGAACGATGACTAGGGAACGGATTTCCATGTAATTACATGTTTTTACAGGAACTAGATACTTGCATTCAATAATATTTTTTAGAGTTTACAAAACATTATGAATGAATTATAACTATTTTTATTTTATAAATTTTTACATATTTTCGTACAATTACATGTTTTTACATATTCTACCTATTACTAAATATTTCGATACTTGCATTCAATAATATTTTTTAGAGTTTACAAGACATCCCGAATGAATTAGAACTATTTTTATTTTAAATTTTTTTATATATTTTCGTATAATTACATTTTTTACGTATTTTACCTATTACTAAATATACCGTTACATTTTAATACATTTATACGTCGAAACGGAACATTTCAGATGCGCTTTTACAATATATGTTACGGAATCATCTTTCTTACAAATCAAATGTAATGCTGCTGCCCATCCATGAACCCCCATAACTTGGCCATGAATTGTCAAACATACCCCTCCCTCCTACTTAACGCATTCTCGGAGTCAAGGATGAGCAGATTTTTGTGAACAAAAGTAATTTCAACCACGTGCTTGCTCATGTTTCAAACATTACATTCGTTACTCGATCGAAAACTACAAATATTTTTTACACAAAATTGTCTTCCGCGTTGTTCGATTTCGAGGAGGGGGATTCCCTTTAACCCCCTCCCCGGGATCCATCACTGACTAAACGATACTACTATTTACTTGAGCATCGACTCCTCGTAAATATTGTAATAAGTACCACAAATATATTCTATATTTCGAATAAAATTCTTATGTGTAGTGAAGACGTGCGCAATTACATCTGTAGAGGTAGTACCTAACTTCAGCCACTCCGAATCCTTGTCAAGAACTGATTGGAGACATTCTACGCTCGGAAAATGCTTGTATAGAACAATTTTAAACATATTAATGCATTTTTATTTTACAAATTTTCTATTTTCTCTTAAATGTTTTGGAGAAAATAAGTATATATATAGCCATCTCCCGAGAAAAAATATGCACTTCACTTACGGGACTAGTGACCATTGATTTTTTCGTGTTTCCGGGCGCGTCAACTGCTTTGGTCACTAGTCCCGTAAGTGAAGTGCATATTTTTTCTCGGGAGATGGCGGTGATCTTCTCCCGCTGGATGGCGAGATCCGGCGCCGACCTTCCGTCGGTTAGTGGGGTTTCCCCCTAACCAGGACTCTCCCACCAGCGGGGCACCGCCCCAGTCGGGACAAGCTCTAAGCTCCCGACCGGTCTCCCGGAATATGTGGTAGTGCAGTGTATGTTAGTGTAAGTATGTGTGGGTAAGAGGAGATGATAGGACAAGGAAGAGGAAGGAAAGATTGTGCGCGGTCCGTGGTCCGTTTGGTAGGGTACTGCCCCAACATTCGCCTGCTGTTGATCGGAGAAACCACGGAAAACTACCGATCAGAGCAGCCGATCTCTAGAATTCTCTTCCAGACAGCGACTGAATTCGACCTAGCTGAAAAGCTAGGGTCAAAAATCCTGCCGCCGTCAGGATTAAAACCTAGAACTTCCCGGTCAGATGTGCTGCAGTGATATCAGTTGATGCACTGAGCTACCGCTCCCGGTACGTATTTTGCATTTTTTATTGCAATAAATTCCGTTCCCTAATGAGGAGACTTTAAAGATAGCTCTCCCAAAGAGCGCCACGACAGTACATTTAGACATAAATCCGACCACGCAATATAAAAAGAGGAAATGAGAAACAGTGCATTAGTAATCAACTAATGACAATATTCATGTAGTCCCACGCCAACAAGGTTCTTATCTTACTCTGAGCATTAATATTTGTAATGGTCTTTAATCTGTATGGTCTACGACCAGTAAAATGTTTTCGCTAAAAGTAATAAAATAGTTCTAAACTATGAATGAAAACCCTTACCACAAACCCAAATACTCAATGGTGAAGTATTGAAAACTCCCAGAGGGTTAATTCCACACAAACAGAAACGGTAAGATCTTAAGAACTAGCCAGAAAATGGAAGCTAATAAAAAAAATTTATAAAACTGAACTGTTATATCGAATACCCCAACAAATAAATGGGACAAGACGCAACTTCCAATGGAGTCCGTTATAGATTTTATAGTTCGCCGTTCATTAAAAACAATCGAAACCAACAAGTTGTAGCTAAATATGGCTGTTTATTACTCTCTTTCCAAGAAAATGTGCTTCATATTTATATTTTTATAAGAAGGACGATTTGCAAAAAATATCAAATGGCACAAACTCAATTACACAAATACGGACTTGGTTAAATAGCAAGCGGACTTTAATGAAATGTCATTTTTTTCTTTTCACTTTAGAACAATGCCGTTTAGTTTAGAAATTCATTTTATGTTATAACAACAGGAAATGACACATTTTTATGTCATTATTTTGCATTTTGCCACTTTCGACTAATAAGTCATTTTTTTACCCTTTTACGTCATTTTTAATGAATTTTTTCCTATATCATCGATTTTAATGTCATTTTTAATGGTACTTGCTTTAAATATTATTACCCAGATGCAACTTATACTCTTCATAGAATTACTCAGTAGCGTATTCGATTTGTTGGCTCAGAAATTGTTTTGACTGCCGTTGTGAGTATGTAATTCATGTGACGTATCAGCGTCTTTGCCGGTTCGGCCGATTTCCGGATAACTAAACACAGAGAGATCCTGATAAAGAACAGTCCAAACAAGTAGTTTGCAGGTGAGTTCACTCGAACAAACAAGAGAAGTCTCGATGACATCAGTAACGTTTCGAACATAATTTTTTTTGTTTTAGGGCATTTTTAAAGCATTTTAAGAGCATTTTCTTTATGATTTCTGGCAATGTTTTACTCATCAAAATCCGCCCTCTAATGATAATCCTTGACTATAAACTTCAATCACGCCCGTTATTTGCTTTGTAGCGGTCTTAAAGACATTGATAACTGTAGAAAGATACTTAAGATTCATTATTTTATGAGGCCACTTCTATTTATCCACGAAACGCGAACTACGAAATGTTTGCTTAATGTGATTTTCTGACGCTGCATCTTACATTTCTCTTAGAGATAATTGAAGGCGCAAAGAAAACCACGAAAATATTGCCAAAAGAGTGGATAGAATTTAGAGCTGGTTTAGTCTTGAAGAAGGATTTTTGCATAGCCAATCTTTCATAAAGTGACGCTGAGGTAGTCAAAAGCATACAGCTCTCGGGAACTTAGTCTTACTAAGGGAGGTTACGCAGAAGAATTTCACCTGAGTGTGAATGATGAAGATAATTCAGGAATACAGGAGAAAGGAGTAAATTTGCGGAAACATCCCAAAGCCTACTCTAAATCCCCTTTATTTTTTATGACAACAGGCATCAGCGGATTTGGTGGTTAGCTTATCGGACTGTTGTATCCAAGTTTGCGAGTTCAAACCAGATTAAAACCGTGGATTTTTAAGGGCGAAAAAATCTTTCGTACGCCTTCCTTCGGAGGGGAAGTAATGCCGACTATCCCATGTAGTAGATTTACTGTAAGTAAAAGATCCTGAAGCCTAAAAGAAAGCTGTGGCCTAAATTCAAATCGCCTGTTACGTCGTCCAAGATAATACCTCCTTTCTCCGCTCGATGGTGAAACGAGCGTAGCGAAATTTGCGAGGCGAAACGGAAGAGCGGGCATATATATATATATATATATATATATATATATATATATATATATATATATATATTCCAAACGTATTAACAAAATGTACGCCATGAATTGATATATTCATTTATATAATTGATGTATTCATAATTATAAGTTGTTACGAAGCTTATATGATGTGATGTTGAAGGGCCAGTGATGGAATGTGCGGTAGGGAAGATCACAGAGAAACCCAGCCGCGAATGCAATGTGTCGACCACAATTTAGACATCAATCGATGAAGATTTGGAACGTGGCACGAGCAACTGATAACTAGCTCTCTGAACCAACCACCCCGAATCGCGACTTAACCCTTAGATTTTATTTGTGGATTTGTCTGACCCCAAGTGAAAATAATGTTTTGCAACACTCTTAAAATTATTCACATTACTTTTCCTTTTGTATATTCTATTTATGTCCAGCTTCACATGTGTTGTAAAGTTTTCAGCTTTTTTAAGTTCTCTTGGTTTGAAGTAATTTAATTTCTAAGCGTCTAGTAGTAAGAAATTCTTCCAAATATATTCCAAATTACATGTCAATATTATACGAAAAATTCTAAAAACGTGTCCATTTCCGTTTTTATAATATTATGTTGTTGTTTCTGATCTGGCGTATTTGTCTATTTCGAGTTAGTAGCTTAGTATCTGACATTCTCATGATAGTATGGTAGATACCTGTATATTGATTGATTGATTGATTTTTTCGTGTTTCCGGACGCGTCAACTACTCCGGTCATTAGTCCCGTTAGTGTAGTGCATTTTTTTCTCGGGAGATGGCGGTGATCTCCCCCCGCTGGATGGCGAGATCCAGCGCCGACCTACCGTCGGCTAGTGGGGTTTCCCCCTAACCAGGACTCTCCCACCAGCGGGGCACCGCCCCAGCCGGGACAACCTCTAAGCTCCCGACCGGTCTCTCGGAAGATGTGGTAGTGTAGTGCATGTTAGTGTAAGTGTGTGTGTAAAGGGAGAGGATAGGAAAAGGAAGAGGAAGGACAGATCGCGCGCGGTCCGTGGCCCATTTTGTAGGGTACCGATCCGGCATTCGCCTGGTGTTGATCGGAGAAACCACGGAAAACTACCGATGAGAGCAGCCGGCCGCTAGAATTCTCCTCCAGACCGCGACTGAATTCGACCTAGCTGAAAAGCTAGTGTCGAAAATCCTGCCGCCGTCAGGACTCGAACCTAGGACCTCACGGTTAGAGGCGCTGCAGTGATATCAGTTGATGCACTGAGCTACCGGTGATACCTGTATATAGTTATGAGAATATGCTAGAATGTTTTTTCTGAAAATAATTTTTTGTTGGTTTTTTTAGAACAACATATGAAATGAAGCAAATAAATAGCATCACATTCTTAATTAATAATTCCAAACAGCATCCACGCATGAAATACAGGTAAATTATTGGGTAAAACGTGTGGGGTCAAATCTGACCCCAAACAGAGTCCATAGGAGAAACAGTCGAAGGATTAAAACGCATTCCGTTTCGTAGAGCCTTGTGGAACTCCTCAAGATCCACCGGGCCCGTCTTCCTCGCGGCGCGCTGGGCGTTGCGGGGCGTCGCAAGCCGGAGAGCCCGAGCGGCGCGGCGCGGCGAGCTCCACCTGCGCGTGTTTTATGGGGGCGTTTGCGCCCTGCGTAATGGGCGATTTCTTGCACCATAGCCCGCGGCTGATGGCGCCGCGCAGACGTTTATGGCCGCGGTTCCTACGGCGCCTCTCTCTCACTTCCGCGGCCACCGCGCCCCGGACTCACCTCGCGCCTCTCCCCCGCGCCCTGCGCGCCACGTGATAACGGACACTGTGTGAATGGGATGCTCACTGCCAGTTCACCACGAGAAAGAGCTTTTTTTTAAGATATTAAAATTTTCACGAGAAATAAAGGGTGTACGAATAGGTGTCTTTAGAGCTGAAATACAGGTTTACAATAGTGGTAATAGTAAAAACTAGGGGGTGGATTTTTATGGCCTAAAACATCCCCAAAAACGATTAATAGAATGCTCCTAAAGTGCTAAAACCAAAGAAAAATGAAGAAAAAAATCTTATCAAAAACAGTTCGGATAAACAACTCAAGCTGTTGGATACGTTACTGTTACGTAATCGAGTCTTCTTCCATTCGTTCGAGGGAACTAAGCTTGCAAATTTTCTGTTTGGACTGTCATTTCCGAGAAAATCTCAGTCTTTCGTTATCCCGAAATCGGCCGAAACCGGCAACGGCGCTGATATACGTCACAAGAATTACGTTCTCGCAACAGTTGTCAAAACAATTTCTGAGCGATTGAAGCGAATATGCTACTGATTAATTCTGTGAAGAATTTGTGGCATCTCGTAAATATTATTTGAAGCAAGTACCATTAATAATGACATTAAAATCGATGAAATCAGCAAAAAATGCATTAAAAATGACGGGAAAATGTAACAAATGAGTTAGTAGAAATCGACAAAATTGCAAAATAATGACCTATAAAAATGTGTCATTTCCTTTTGTCATAACATAAAGTAAATTTCTATACTAAACGGCATTGTTCTAAAGTGAAAAGAAAAAAAATGACATTTCACCAAAATGCGCCCCCTACAGTGTTATAAAGAACTCAGTGCTACAGTGTTACAAAGAAGATCAAGAACAATTTATTAATGAAAATAAAATATACTGACCGTCTCTTGGAAGGAATTAGTTTTCAAAAGAACAGTGAACACAAAAATAGAAACCCTAAATTAAAAAGTTCGGTAAAATTTTCAGCATTTGTTATAAACAATAAAAGTTAAAAATTTCTTGTAATTGAGGCATCCAATGATAGAAGGAGCTAACCCAAAAATTCAAAACATTAATTTATTGACATATTCAATTAAATTACAACATAAAATGAAATTACAGATAATAACTTTATAAACATATTAAATTACAATATCTCTTAAAAAAACATTTACAGTCATTTTAGAAACATTTTATTTTTCTACTTTTGGAGAATGATGAAAAGGAGAAGTGCTGACGTTGCTACTCTCGTTATAATTAAACTGAATTAGTATTATTCTGTACTACGTAATTACCTATAAAAACGAATATGTTTCGTTAATCATTCAATCATCTAACGTTATTAAAAATTAAACGACACTTCGCCAATATTCCTCTATTTCTGTGAGACAAACAGCATTCAAATTTTGCTCCGAGAGGCCGCCTTTGCGACAGGCAGGCTATTCAGGGCCGAGGAAGGGAGCGCTCACGATTTTAATTAAATAATGTAATTTTCGGCCTTCTTGCCGGCGTCGCTAACCCCGGAACTGCTATCCATTCTGCCACTTTTCGCGGCTCAGCACCCGACTTTTCATCAGGCCGGAAGTGGCAGGGCGGGTTGGGGGGCAGGACGGGTCGCGACTTCTGGGGAGCGCTTAAGCCGCGCCCTTCGCCTCAAGAGAGAGACTTTCTTCCTCCTTCCCATCCGCAGTTTCATCTCCTGCTTCTCCTCTCCCTTTTTTTCCTTTCTCTTTTTTTAATTTTTTTTATTTAAGGTCGCATCAACATCTAGGTCATTAGCGACCACTATCGGTGTTAACGGTATGGTAACTATGAAGATGAAACGAGATAAGAGTGATAAGGGGTGAAAGGACGAAAACAAATACAACAATGCCCGAGGTGGGACTCGAACCCGCGACCCTTCGGTCCGAGATCACTACGACACTACTGCCTTAGCGATCTCGGCCACCGGGCCGACCTTCCTTTCACTTGCATCCTGTCTTCTTCACCGATTATTCTCCGTTCACCGTTCTTCTCCTCCATTCTTGATTCTCAATCAAATTTCCTTCAACTGTCAGTTTGATTGAAGGATCATTCCTTTCCTCCATCTCCCGTGCGCCACGCAGAGTTCCCAATCCTCCATTCTGCGATATCACCCTCCGTTACTCAATATCCTAATTCAACCTCCAGCATCCATCTTCCTTACTCCACCCTCTATCCATCCACTATCCATTCTTTGATCGGTCAGTATTCCATCTCAATTCTCCAGTCTCTTGTCTTCACGGCGACAATTCTCTAACACTTCTTTTCTCCAAGTTTTTGTCGAGATCTTTGTTTTAATGAGCCGTCAATACTATTTTTTTACTTTCGCACCCACTAAGTATTTACGTAGTAAAGAGAAAGTATTGTAATAGTGAAGCGGATGGTAGGTATTTTTCGTGAGAACAAAACTCGTATTAAGGGGTCTGACACGTAAAATGTGAATAAATCTTGTACCCATATGAAGCATACTACTCCTAACATGATGTGTTGTCAGAAGCCATGTTTTGTGACCCCTTGATACCGAAAAATTGATCGACGGCAAAACGCATGTTTCACCCTCTGAGCTCAACGCTAGTGACTAAACTATTCAGTCAATTTTCTCGAAAATAATACCGAATGTCAATCAAAACTAAAGGTCCTGCGAATTTGAAAAATATATTTTGATTCTTGGGGAGTACTGCTGTTGTGATAAGAATATTCTGTTGTTACTAGTTTATTGTATAGGTTTCTTAGTAGTGCCTTCTTACACGCTTTTTCACTCCGTATCTTTTATTAACTCTTCAATATCTTCATAACTCTTTTCATCTCGAAGCTTTCTCAGCTTCTTAGCATCTATCTCATCTTTACTCTAATCCATTATCACAGATTCTTAAATTCCATTTTTTATCTATTCAACTCCCGGCACTCTCTTTCTCTGGTATCGGTTTGTTTTAAGTAAATTTTGCCAAAATATATTTCTTGATGTTTGCATTTCTTAGTTTGATAGATTAGTAGGTTTCTTGGTTGGTAGATTTCTAGGTTGGTAGATAGGCATTTTTTTTCTCCTTTGAGATCGGCGTTATTTTAAGAGGCAAAATCCTATTATTTCGGAGTGAGCCAGGCCTTGTTCTGTTTCCCCTTCTCTTCCATTTCCATTCCGACATTTTTTCTGCACTAACAGCAGATGGTAGAAATTTTAATTTCGCCGCCAGAAGCTTCAAGTCTTAAAATAAAACAAAATTCGCTCCCTTCTTTAATTTTTCCCCCTTGGTGATCAACGTAAATTAAATATCATAAATTATTTCAGCTTCTTTCATCAAGATTATGAAAACAGATTTATAAGACAGAGCTTCGCTGAGCCAATATAAGAACTTGCCAACAATTAGATTGTTTTTGAAAATGCAACTTGTTCAGACAAATTAATAGGTGTCGTTTTGATCTTTTACAAAGAATTCATGAATTCAAAAACATAAATCTAATGTAACTCTAAAAATACGCTACAGGAGGCAATTTCATTATAGTGAATAGTGGAAATTACGAAACAGCTAAATATTTAATGTATCGTGCTTTTGGATAAATAATTAACAGTATTGGTATGCCGGGTGTTTAAGTGTTAATATTAGGGTACCGCTCTAGCATTTACTCTTAATAATGAAAAAAACATGGAAAACTATCTATCAGCAAACGATTACACGTGACCAAATTGTCCTTCAGACAACGGCTGAAATCGACCTACCTACACGACCTAGCTAGCACGTGTCTCTGACGTGATCGTTTTGCCTTCAACTGCCTGGACCTCCAACACGTCACCACAACCATCACCAATACTACGACCTATTTCCCCCTACCTCTAGCATCACCATCACCACTACCACATCCACATCCACCTCCATCACCAGCTTCACCACCAGCACCACCACAAACACTAGCACCAGCATCACTACCACATCCACCACCACAACTACCACCACCAGCACCACTACCACTAGCACCAGCATCATCACCACCACTACTAACACCATCACCACCAAGTGTCAAAAATCTGCCATCGTCCGGACTCAAACCCTACGACCATTCGACCTGAATCGCCGCAGAATCAACAGCAATGTTGGCTCTCAGCTAATCCCAGTCGGTGGGAATAAGTTTATAAGCTTCCAACATCGCCCATGCCCGCGAGATTAAGTGTGGCATATCATCTTCGTCTTCACCTCCAGCTTCATCATCATCATCATCATCATCATCAACATTATTCAACGTGTTATAAATGACATTTTTACGTGTTCAGGGAACTAACAACATTTTTCTTCAGTACATGTTTAAAGAGCTCTCTTCGAAGTACTGTAATAAGTACTGCTGTGCAAGCGTATGGAGGCACAGCTACTATATTAGCCCGAATTATCATGAAGATAGCGTTTTGTCCTTCTCAGCGTTCCAGGGGAGGCTTTTAGTGTTTAGGAATTAAATTACCTTCCATATTACCGTTGACACTACAATAAATCTGTATGAGTGACGAGAAGTGAAGGTGAAAATATTTCTTGACAATAACACTATTCTAGAATATTTTATATTCTTTTTCGAGGGCACAAGAGTGATTATTTCTCATCAATTCTCTCTTATAAGATAATATTGAAAAGCATTACCATACAACCATTTTATATTATATTTCGAACTTTATAAATAAAAAGTATTATACATTTCTAACTTTTTTTATCTCAGAGAATAGTATTCATTTCTTATTTCATGTCGGTAATGGCTTTGTAAATAGACACATGATTTTATACAGTTTTTCCGCAACGAAATGTGTACTGAAAGATAGAAAGAATTCAGCATTATGAATAAAATTAACCTAATTAACAATTTACCAAGTGAAGTGGCTCAGAGCGTAGGGCGCTGACTTCGCAGTCGGAAGATCCGGGTTTGATCCTCGGGCCGGCCATCCTCATCGTGTTTTTTCGTGGTTTTCCTCGGTCATAAGGGGAATGCTGGGATGGTTTCAGAGGCCACAATAACCTGTCATCTTCTCACATCACAATTCATTAATAATAATAATAATAGTAATAATAATAATAATAATACGCCACCTTAAGGGAAATCAACGGGAAACTACCCTGATTACGTCCTCCCAAGAAAATCCACTTGGGTCACCTAACTTCCGTCTATGGAAGAACAGGACCAAAGAAGAACTAACAATTTAAAATTTGGTGATTTACTAGCTTTACTATGTCATTTTCTCACCTTTGTTTTATTCCACTCTTGGTCAAAAAATCATAGAATCATAGACTCGTTCGAAAGGTATTCTTATACATTTTTACTTTATCAATAGGATATGCATTCCGAATTCAACTCAAAATGAGACCCATGATGTATCAGTGTGATATTCCGTGTTTAGATCAACATGCAGGAGAGTTACCTGAATTCGTCTGACGTGATTCAATTTTCCACCTGAGTATCAGAGAGCAACCGTTCCTCTTCACTACGAGTAATTCAATTTTCAAACCGCTGAAGCACTTTATTGTCCCTCGAAATACAAGCTCCCTCCTGCATACGAACTCGGGTTTCCATCCGATGTGTAGATGAATTTACGGAGCCTTGAGACAACTGTCAACAAATGAACGAATCTCGAGAAATATTAGAATTTAACTGAACAAGAAGCAATTTATGTATTAAATGTTTCAAAAATAGTGAATTAACATCATATAATCTTTAGTAACGATAAAAAATTAACTAAAACATTAATGATTTATTCATAAACACAATTCGTGTGACAATACATTTAATTTGGAAATCTTCCCTACATATAATATTGGATAAGGACATATGACAGTTTTTGACACTTTACTGTGGACCCAAAACCCTGAAAGAAATGTGTCATAGAAAGAAAGAATGACAGTGTGCTACAGATCGATACGGAACTACTCTCAATCCCGTATACGACATATTGAAGTCGAAAACATTTAAGTTTTCAGATTATGACATGAAAAATATATTATTGGAAAGCTTGTTACTATCGCACATAGCTAAAATATGATGCATCCGAGGCCTTTAAAAGCAAGGTTCTGAAAGTAAACCGGACACAAAATTTGTGCAAACAGGCAAGTTCTGTGAGACAACAGTTCAGGGTCGAGTGGGGAAATGATGAGGGACATGAGGAAATGGAGGGTGGCCGGACAAAGAGAGATGAGACGCGAATCATGTCAAGCAGTATTCATCAAAAATCACCTTTTTGAACTTTCTACTACTTTTCCCCTACTTCAAAGCCTAAGTGTTCAAAATCTTGCAGAAATCCGAAATACACGGAAAATTAAACTGACGTAAAAATATCATCTTTCACGACAAAATTAAAGGGACTGCATTTTTTTTTTCAATTTAACTTCAACAAATAGCAATGTTCACATTATTTCTCATGCACAGTACCACGCTTTTAATACTCAAACTCACTATTCAGAGGCAGGCGTGCAAAGTGCAGTTCTACTACGAAATAATTTTTACATCAAAACAATTATTTACAAGTGAGGAATTTTCACACGGATCCAGCAAATTATTATTTTAACTGATTTCAAACAATTTATATACAACATTTCTCGCTTCTGAGATCATAAATTAATAAGTGAAGAAATTTTTGTAGAGCTAAACATTAAAACTATTATATGGAATTCATAATATTCCTTAAACGAAATTACTTAAAATATATTTTTTGATGACAGAAATTTTAAAAATCTGATAAAAAATATCAAAAATTATTTTTCAATTGAACGAACTTCATTTTATACAAAAGAGTTTTGCACTTGTAGGAGAAAACCAACCTCGCGTGACTGCCTGTGCTTGAAGTAAGGTCGTTCGTTCATTGATTGATTTTGTGTTTGATTTTTTCATGTTTCCGGGCGTGTCAACTGCTTTGGTCATTAGTCCTGTTAGTGTAGTGCATGTTTTTCTTCGGGAGTTGGCGGTGATCTTCCCCCCACTGGATGGCGAGATCCGGCGACGACCAACCGTCGGCTAGCGGGGTTTCCCCCTAACCAGGACTCTCCCACCAGCGGGGCACCGCCCCAGCCGGGACAAGCTCTAAGCTCCCGACCGGTCTGCCGGAATAAGTGGTAGTGTAGTGCATGTTAGTGTGAGTGTGTAAAGGGAGAGGATAGGACAAGGAAGAGGAAGGACAGATCGCGCTCGGTCCGTGGCCCGTTTGGTAGGGTACTGCTCCGGCATTCGCCTGGTGTTGATCGGAGAAACCACGGAAAACTACCGATCAGAGCAGCCGGCCACTAGAATTATCCTCCAGACAGCGACTGAATTCGACCTAGCTGAAAAGCTAGTGTCGAAAATCCTGCCGCCGTCAGGACTGGAACCTAGGACCTCCCGGTCAGAGGCGCTGCAGTGACATCAGTTGATGCACTGAGCTACCGCTCCCGGTTCGTTTGTTCCTCTGAAGTAAGGTCGGCCAAGGGGAGTATCAACCGGGAGCAGACTACGCGGGAGGTTTATGGAGGAGTGAGAGAGCGCAACAGAATCGGCAGCGAGGCCTTCGGCTGCGTCGGGCGGGGTTGCGAGGAGGGCGGGGAGGGGGGGGGGCGAATTGGGAAGGTGAGGGGCGGAACAGGCAGCCGAGATTTTCCTGGCGGGAGACACCTCGCGCCATCTGTCTTGGGCGCGAGACGAGGGCGCTGGCACGGGCGCGTTGGGAGGGGCGGGGCGGGGCGAGGCGCGGCGGCAACATAAACTAGAGCCCCGCTGTCTCGCCTTGATAATTAATCCCTGGGTCTTGGCGCGGGATGCTCTTGCACGGCCGACGCCGCGTCTTAGCGATGCGCCTCCCCCTCCCCCTCCCCTGCCCCCTCCCCTGCCTCACTCCTCCTGCCCCCGCCCCTTCAATGGCCACGCCCCCGCCACCGCTGCTGCCCTCGCATCCGCCTCCACCTCATGCCCCGCCCTCCAATACCTTCGACCCCACACCCCCGCTGCTGGCGTCGCAGCCGCCTCCACCTCATGCCCCCGCCCCACCACCGCTGCTGGCCTCGCATCCGCCTCCATCTCATGCCCCACCCTCAAATGCCTTCGACCCCACACCCCCGCTGCTGATTTCGCATCAGCCTCCACCTCATGCCCCGCCCCGCCACCGCTGCTGGCCTCGCATCCGCCTCCATTTCATGCCCCACCCTCGAATTCCTTCGACCCCACCCCCGCTGCTGGCCTCGTATCCGTCTCCACCTCAAGCCCCCGCCCCTTGCCTCCGCCCCTGTCCGCCCGCGCCCTCACAGCAGCTCCTGGGTTCTATCAACGGACCTTCCTCCGCAGCCCCCGGCCTCCCGCTCCGCACCAGCCTCAACCCCGGCCTTGGCCCTGCACTCTTTCCCCGGCCGAAGCCGCGTATTCGCACAGTCCCCTTGCTGTCTCCAGCTCTCTCCCCGTTCATGCCACCGCCCCAGCCCCGCTTCCTCTCCCTCGTGCTCCCGCCCCACCAATGTCTCGGCCACTTCTATTGGTCTCGCGTCCTCCCCTGTCCTCCCCTTCCTCCTGCCACCCGCACTCAATGCCTCCGTCCCTGCCGCTGCTGCTGGCCCCGCCTCCGCCCCCGCCTCCGCCCCCGCCTCCGCCCCCGCCTCCGCCCCCGCCTCCGCCCCCGCCTCCGCCCCCGCCTCCGCCCCCGCCTCCGCCCCCGCCCCCGCCCCCGCCTCCTCCGCCTGAACCAATGCTTCCAACCCCGCCCCTGCGGCTGCCTTCCAGCGCCTTCGCTGCAGCACCTGGGGTCTTCCTCTGCACCCCCGGCCACTCCCACTGCACCAGCCTCCCAGCCCTCAGCCAACCACTGCACTCTTTGCCCGGCCGAAGTCGCCTGTACATACTCTTTGCCACCGCCTACGCCACCCCTCCCTCCTGCTCCCGCCCTTCCAATGCCTCCGCCTCCGCCACCGCTGCTTACCTCTCGTCTGCCCCACGTTCGTTGCAACTTCTGGGTTCTACCCACGGGCCTTTCTCCGCACCCCCAGACTCCCCCTTCGGACCCGCCTCTGCCCCATCCTTGGCCTGGCACTCTTTAGTCTGTACCCTCTATTAGCACAGCCCCCTTCGTGTCTCGAGACTCCGCCTTCGTCCATGCCACCACCGCCCATGCCTCCGTCTTGACGTCGCCGCCTCAATCCCCAGCCCACGAGCTCAACTCAATTGTCTACGCTCCCGCATCTGCTCTTGCCCACGATCCTGTTGCCGCCGCCCATCTCTGGTCCAATCCGTTCTCTTGGCTTCTCGTATGCACAGCCCACCGTTCTTCGCTTCGACCTCACAAATCAACCCCGGTCTTCGTCCCTTGGAGTTCTTCTTCTGCGATACCTTCAACCTCATCTACGATCGAGACCTCATTCCATCGTCTCCCCACCTCCACCTGAATTCCCACATTCATCAGTCGAGACCCTTTCCCCTCGTTCTCGCCTGCAGCATCCCTGATTTGTCTTTTTCCACCTTGCCTCCACCTCCATCACCAACAGACCCGACGACATTACCTCATCTCCACTGCATGTACCTCCGCTGTGACCATTTTGCCCTCCACCTCCTGCACCATCACTCCGTCACCACAATCATCACCAATACTACGACCTATTTCCCCAAACATATAGCGTCACTATCACCATTACCACATCCACCATCACCAGCATCATAACAACCACTACTAGCATTAAAACCAGCGCCACTACCACCTGCACCAGCATCACTACCAACAACAGCACCAGCATCACCCCATCTCTAACACCCCCTTCACCACCACTACCAGCATAAAAAGCCACCACCAGCATCACCACCACCATCAACACCACCACCACCACCATCATCACCACCACCACCACTACCACCCCCACCAGCACCAGTATCACCACCACCATCACCCACACCGGTATCACCTCCACCACCACTACCAGCATCGCTACCACCACCAGCACCACCACCACCATCACCAGCACCAGTATCACCACCATTACCTGCATCGCTATCACCACCACCACCCCTACCACCACCAATACCATCACCCCTACCACCATCATCAGTACCAGTATCACCACCTGCAATAACCTCCGACGCTGCTTCCTTTTTCCGCGCCTCCTCTCTTACTTCTATCGCCATTACCCCTGCCCTGCTCGAGCCCCAGCCGTTCCCTCCCCTGCCCCTGCCGCTCCCGGAGAGCCCTGGGCCCTCCCCCGCGCGCCCTGCCGCGCCTGACCCGCACTTCTTCAACAGCGAGCTTCGCATTATGAATTTCTTTTGTTCTCCACTCCTCTGCGTTTTTTAACTTCTTTTTGCAGATTCCTTTGCTGGCCTATTTTCTTTTTCTTCTCAGCGCCGTTTTTTGCCGTCACTTTCTCCGTCTTGCTCTTCGTATGCGTTCCTCGTTGGGTTTGTTTATACACGTTTCTACTACTCATTTGTCGTCATTTAGGTGGCAGTCATCTGTCCTTGTGACAGATAAATCACATCCTAGCTTTTATAAAGGAAAAATGTTTACACCTTTCGCTTTCTCTTATTATGTCAATTTCACTAACATTCTTATTTTTACTTTAGTATCTCTTATAATTGTACTTTACATTTACAATAAGATCCAATGATAAAGCGACTAATATGAGGTGGAGTAAAATATTCTATTGAAAAATATTTAAGGTCGCTTTACAACTGCTCTGGTGATGGTCATTTCATTTTATTATTTTGGTATAAAGTAACAAACTAATTTAATGAACAGTACATACTAAACAGAATTTAATGAAAATCCTTTATTGAATAGGGATTAAACGAACAATTGTGAAGTGATTAGAATGGTAAAGTATTATTAAAACAGTTTCGCTGTAGGATTTCTGAGTCTAAATGGTCTTTACGACTGACTCAACTAGAAGTGCTAATATATGCGCCCGCCCCCATTGAGAGGGATGTCTTGCCCCGCTATGGAATGTATGTCTAATAATAATAATAATAATAATAATAATAATAATAATAATAATAATAATAATAATAATAATAATAATAATAACTAGCTGACCCGGCGAACTCTGTTCCGCCTTAACAGCCGGTCCCATCTTTTTCTCGCGTCGCACTCACTGTGAGAAACTCTACTATCCTTGTTGCACTCGTGATAATAAAGCAATTGCAGATTTGTGTTTTTCTCTCAAACAAAGAAGAATTTAAAAAAAACGCTCTGATATTAAATAGACAATTAAAAAATCTATTACGTAAAAGAGCGTTTTTTTGGAATTGATTTTTGTTTAAGAGAGAAATACAAAGCTGTAGTCATAGGGACCGGCTGTTAAAGGCAATAAATAAGCAGATTTTGGAATTTATTAAGTTAAATTGTTTATTAGAAAATACAAATAAAAAAATTAAGTAAATTAATCATTCATTATTTTTCCTGTATTTTGGTGCATAGGTTGCACTCTTCAGTTAAGTACCTTGTGATACACGACATTTTTTGTTTTATTATCAAGCGCAGGTTACAACAGGCAACAATGACCGCTAACATGCGAAATCACGCGAAAACGTGCGTTCTCACACAGCAACGCTGTCGAACGGGATAAACAGTATCCTATGTCCGTCTCCTGGCTCTAAGCTTCCTTCTCACCAATTTTCAGCCAAATCGGTACAGCCGTTCTTGAGTTATAAATAGTGTAACTAACACGACTTTCTTTTATATATATAGATAATGTTGAGCTGGATGGAACGCTGGATGTAGATCGGAATCATAAACGATCAATCTTCAATATGGTCCCGACCTACATGCAGCGTTCCATCCACCTCAACATAATTAATAAACAATCAACAGGAAAAACAACAACAATCTACAAATAATAATAATAATAATAATAATAATAATAATAATAATAATAATAATAACAATAAAGATACAGAAAGCCTTAATTATGAGACTGGAAACAGAAAACTGCTTAGACTCTATCTCAATAACCGTATGCTGTAACATGTGTTGGTTGCGAAGGTAAATTTCATAACTGACCATAAAAATCCATTCACCTGAACGTGAATAATACCATGAAATAACACTTCGACTTCCATTACCACACTCTCCACGCACACACGCTCCCGCCTACTAAATCACGTCCGCCGTATCACGTCCGCGCATATCCATCAAAAACTACGATAGGAAAACGAGCAAGGCCAACAATGAAACGCCACGCGCGTGGCGAAAGCACAATCACCATCACATGGGATTACGGGGCGTAAGCGACGTGCGAACGGGCGAGATGTAATGTAAGTGGTGCGCATACACGCGTGCGCGCACCGCAGTTAGCGGCCCCTCGCCCTGCTTATCGAGCGACGTGGGGACCTAATCCCATCGCCCTACGTCCAGCTGGGAGAGCCAATGCCCGAAGAGCAGTTATGGAAATGAACGCCTCACTCTGGATACGCGTGGAGGGGGAAGTGGCGACAAAGGGGTTGATGGTGTTTACGGGAATGTGTGCTGTATTGAGGGGCGAAATATGAGAGAATTCGAAGGCTGTGGAGGGTAGATAATAAAATATATTATCCACGAATATGATATTAGACTGATTATACAGGACAGGAAGGCTATTCGACCTATATATTTGGTACTATCAGAGAACTATATATTTGATAGTATCCGGTTTATTATAAATTCAGATAATTGCAGATTTAATAAATAGACTGTCAAAAATAAAATACTTACAGTAGATATGCGAGAAACTCAAACTAATTACAATATTACAGTATTTTAACTATACCATACGTCATAATGAACGGAAATAACTGTAACTTGACAATCAATATGCATGTTTATAGGTAATAAAAGGCATCGTTTACAGAATTTACTTTCGATCGCACAATTTCAAATTTCGGAAGAGAAGGGAGGGAAAAACTATTTCACCCGTGAAGCAATTCCGTTTAATACTCTTTAAATTGTGTTGTTGGAAACTCGTCCCTGACATACGATCTGGTTAAGTTTAAACTGATTTGACATTTTAATAAATTTATTTTCCTTATGTTGGGATTTATCAGCCTGTGAACAGATTATCACAACGTGTTCCTTCTTGGTAAGATCGAAGGAAACAGATCAGTCGGTGTGTTAGTTTTAGGCATTGCATTATTTCTAAAATTTTAGGTGCCGGAAAGCGCCTCAAATTAACTATTAATTTTATAGAAACAGTTATATATTTATAACATAATTTAATAATTATTCCCAGGGTACCGGAACGCCGTTCCGTCGCGTTCCGCCAGAAATCAAGCCCTGGTTGTAGGTGAGAGAGCTGTGGGTTGTTCATTCTCTAAAATTTATTTCTGCTTTACATAATATAAAATCAACACAGTAATACTATGAAAATGCTTAGATTTTTTTCGCCGTTGTGCATCGATTGTCAAAATATTTTCACGCCTTCATGTGGTTCTTGATGAGTAAAATTGTTGATTACGCCAGGAACCAATGTTTCTTCGTTTTGGAAGACTCAATTTCGTATTTCATGCACTTTACACTTTAAAATATCACAACGATATTTTTGTAGCAACGTGTTCTGAAACATGTAAGATCAAAACGTGCCCGCACGCCTTCATTTGCTGATGTATTTAGTACTCCTTGCGTGATGTACCACATTAATAAAATAATGTTTAATTGATATTAAGTTGTTATATAACGCTCTCCAGGACTAGCTCACCTGAAAGTGGTTAAAATTTTGAGCTAACCCATTCTTTAAGTGGGAGACATTATGCTACTTTTGAATCAATGGCTTCCTTGTATTATATCGTAAGTTATTATAAGGAAGTTTAATTTCGAAGACTATCTACAGGGGTCGTTCAACAAGTATGTTCTTACTCTGTTCTATTCTATTTTCTGAATTTCCTAGTCTTTCGTAACAAACACATCCTACCATTTTCATGTACACGTACTATCATCATACCCCATCAGTTTTACATTTTACATCATTTTAAAAATTTAAATCAGAATAATAAATGTGTATGTATCACAAAATGAAGATAATTAACTTCCTATACGCCTTCTGTTTTTTGAAACGGTTTTCTGTCTATTCTACCAAAATGACGTTAAATCAAACACTTGTGTTTAAAGTTTACGCAATATTTTAATTACGTTCCTCACTGTTGTACAATTTTTAACAAAGTGTCCCACTTATTTCGCTCCCAAGCATATACGTATTTTTTGAAAGTCTCTAAAATATTTTTCACATGATTACCATGATTTTGTGACATGATTACCAGTCCTTAGATTTTTAGTATAAATGTTTCTTTACAAAAACTTTTTAAACTGTTTGTTTCATGGCGGGACGTGAATTAAGTTCAAGAGTAAGTTAATAATACGACATATTCAGTTCAAATACATTCTATAACATCCTTTGCGTCACTCGCAATTATTTGAAGAGTTGATTTAGCTTCTATTTATATCAATAAAGCTGCTTATAAATGTTCGATAAACTCCTTTAATGGTAAGCTCAGGTGGAACATATCAAGTCATGTTCCATCTCCTATCATGTTCCATCTCTTTTGCCACGTAGCACTCCAGGACTACGTTTCCACTTGCCCGTCTCTCCGACCACAAACGTCGCCAAGGAGAGATATGAAAATACGATTACGATCATTGCATTTAGTTCTGGCCTCGGCTATTACAAAGTCGTTTCGGTCTCCTCTAATCCGTTAATCCTCTTATAACGAGCAATCAAAGGAAAATCCAGAACGTATGATCCTCCTGTTCCGTTCCTAAGACCCCTCGTTAACAGAAGTGGAGTGTGTGCATAGATGCTACTGCTCCTCTGTTAATGGTACTCAATCGTTTATGAGAATTCAATGGCGAAATATTTATCCAACAGGATGTATTCTCTTTCTGTCGGCACGACGCCGAAATGAATGCAAATGGATTGTCAGCTTTGTTGGATCCGAAATCATTGAGAGTAAATAATAATTCCGCCAATTAACAACATGTAGTTGACTTCTTTTGATCGATTGATACATTAGTTTCAATATTCAATCAATAAATATGCGAAGGTTATTTTAACAGACTCGAAAAATACCTACAAAGAGTCCTCTTTAATTGTTTTTACATCGCTAAAGATTTTAATTTCAAATTTTCCATATCCAAAACCAAAGTTATGTGTTTTAAAGGAATCTTTCCTCTTCGACCAAAAATTGAAATAAATAATAATGCAATAATTGAATAAGTTAATATTTTAAATATCTGGGATACAATGTAGCCTATGATCATTCGAAATATCTAGAACAAAAACTCTAAATTCCTGCAGCTACTTGGTACAATGAAGCAACATCTGCTGAAAAAAGTAAGAAAAGACACTCTTCTTAAATTCTATACAACTATGGCGGTTCCACCTCTCTTGTATGGTTCAGAGGCATGGACAATAACAAACTCAACAGAGATAAAAGATTGAAGCAGCAGAAATGAGGTTGCTGAGACCACTAGCTGGATACTCTTTGAGAGACCACAAGAAAAATGAAGACATTAGGTCAGAACTTCATGTTTGCAATATAGGCCAAATATTAGATTCATATAGATCCCAATGGTAGGAGTATCGTCAGAGAATGGATACTTCACGCATCCCTCTTCAAAGTTTTGGATACAGACCCCAAAGCAGATGAAATGTAGGACGTCTACGACTGCGATGGATTGATCAAATCAAACTTCTGGAGACGGAACAGGCCTAAAAGCCTAATCCATGCTGTATATGATGATGAATATTCAATCTAATTAAATTAAAGCATAAATAGCTTGCTAACACAGAGTGAGTATAAAACGGATGAGAAGTGAAGATTGTGCCTGAAACATTTTAGTGTGTTTCTAATGTCTTAAATCAAATATGGCTAATGATAACCCGTTCGCACATACATTCCGGAAAGGTAGTGTGGCGTTAAACATTCTAGGTGCTTTAAAACTCCCAAAAGAAGCTTTTTTTAATGTGAGAGATTTGTTTTTCCCCGAACTGTTTATTTCGCGGTACAGGATTATGTGTTTTAGGGGATAGCTAAAGTTTTAGATCTTTTAACAGGAGAGGATTATATAACCAAAAGTTTGTGAATAATTTTGATTACCTTTCCATAAATGGAAATCGATATATTGAAAGAAAATATAACTGCAAACATTCATATTCTTTTCTGAATCGAATTTGAACCTGACCTCACCAAAAGTGTTAATATTTTCTTTTTGATAAACGCATTTGGAGTTTTTTCGTTTTTATTTATTGAGAATTTTAAACCAATGTTTTTGGTGCATATTAACCAGGATTACAACATAACATTGGAAAAAATGCTATTTGTATCCTGCACAATTTCTTTAGTATAAACGAATGATTTTTATCAATAATAAAAATCATAAATAAGAAAAAAATCACAATTTTATTAAGTTAATATACTAAATAATTACTAATACAACATTTGATAAGTAAACAAATCCATGTATTAGTTAAAACTTTCTTTTTGAAATACTTAATTTGTAAACGTACGTTCTCAGAAAATGGCATTTAAAGAGAACATGGACTGTGAGAACGTAATTGATTTCATAGTTTCAGAAAGAAAGACATTTATTCGCAATTCAAAAACAAATTCACTTGTCGACATGAGACTTTCACGTTACATGGTGTTACATTTGTATAAATTTTTCATTTAATTTTTGAAAAATTATTTTTTTGGCGACCAGATAACCTTACCTACCGGCTCTATGTACCGGCTGTCTTATAAACTACAAATCTAAATGCCTAAATGCAGAAAATCTGCTAGCATGTCTTGAAAAAACTACATGTAACATTTGCCTCTTAAACAAATACTTATTTCTAAACATATTTTTAGGAACTATAACTTGTGAGATGTGAATATTTTCATGTGTTATGTAGAGCAGCAAAGACCTCTGAAAACATTTCAAGGCTTCCCCAGACTCGAAGGATCTAAAGGGCTAAATGCAGAAACTCTGCCAACATGTCTTAAAAAACTACATGAAACTTTTTCCTCTTAAATAAATTCTTCTTTCTAAACATATTTTAACACCCAGCAACTCTAAATAGTGAGATGTGAATCTTTTCATGTGTTAGGTAGAGCAGTGAAAACATTTCAGGGCTTCCCCAGACTCAAGGGTCTAAATGCCTAAATGCAGAAGCTGTACCAGGAGGCCAGTTTTCCGCCGGAGCGGCAGCGTGCGAGGTGTACATATGTCCCGGCGGAAGGCGTAATCCTGGCGAGTGCGCGGGCGGGCGGGCGGGGCGGGAGAAGCGGCGGACTAGCGTGAGGTGGGGTGGGGTGGGGTGGGGTGGGGTGGGGTGGGGTGGGGTGGGGTGGGGCGGGTGGGGCGCTGTGGGGCGGGGCGGGGCGGGGCGGGGCGGGGCGGATCGAAGCGTAGCGTGGCGTGGCGTGAGGTGGCGTGGCGTGAGGTGGCGGGGCGGGGCGTGGCGGGGCATGGCGTGGCGTGAGGTGGCGTGGCGGGGCGTGGCGTGGCGGAGCGAAGCGGGGCACGGCGAGGCGGGGGACAGGGCGGGGGTGCTGGCGTGGCTAGGAAGGTGGAGCGGGGCGGAAGAGGTGGGATGGAGGGAGGGCGGGGGTGGGCAAGGGTGGGTGGGGCGGGCATTCGGGGGCGAGCGGGGGCGAGCGGGGGCGAGCGGGGGCGAGCGGGGGCGAGCGGGGGCGAGCGGGGGCGAGCGGGGGCGAGCGGGGGCGAGCGGGGGCGAGCGGGGGCGAGCGGGGGCGAGCGGGGGCGAGCGGGGGCGAGCGGGGGCGAGCGGGGGCGAGAGGGGGCGAGCGGGCGAGCGGGGGCGAGCGGTGGGGGCGAGCGTGGGGCGCGCGGGGGCGAGCGGGGGCGAGCGGGGCGAGCGGGGCGAGTGGGGCGAGCGGGGCGAGCGGGGGCGAGCGGGGGGCGAGCGGGGGCGAGCGGGGGCGAGCGGGGGCGAGCGGGGGCGAGCGGGGCGAGCGGGGCGAGCGGGGGCGAGCGGGGCGAGCGGGGGCGAGCGGGGCGAGCGGGGGCGAGCGGGGGCGAGCGGGGGCGAGCGGGCACGGGCGGGCGGGCGGGCGGGCGGGCGGGCGGGCGGGCGGGCGGGCGGATGGGCGCGGGCGGGGCGAGCGCGGCGGCGGGCGCGGGGCGGGTCGGCGGGCGGGGTGGGCGGGCGGCGGGCGGGCGGGCGGGCGTGGGCGGCGGCGAAGCGGGCGGGCGGGCGGGCGGGCGGGCGGGACGGGCGGGACGGGCGAAGGCGGGTGGGGGCGGGCGGTCTGGGGCGAGCGGGCGAGCGGTCGGGCAGGCGGGCCCGAGGGACCGGGTAATAATTACCCGCTGCGGCGTCGGACGTCTGGCGTCGCCTCAGGCGCCACCGGGGAGGGGCAGAAGAAGGGGGAAGGCCTGTGGGCGAGAACGCCCTCACGCGAGCAGCGCTGCGAAAACTAAAGGATTACATTCGACGCGGGGAGACTCCGTGGGAGGAAGAGTGAGGGCCCCTCGGATCTCGCGTTAAGAACAAAGGCCGCGTGATGTATGAATGATGTGAAAATTAGGAGACTTTTGAAAGAAAAATATCAAATTCGAAAAAGGGAGGAGGACTGTTTTGAGGGAAATGAAAAAGAACGATAATACATGTTATATAATGACATTTAGAGATTTATGTGTTGATTCTAAAAAATGACGTTTAGAGAAAGTTTCTGAAAATGCGCAATTTTGAGCTAATTTACACAGAAAATATTTGGGTTTTCGAGAAGCTTCAAAAGAAATTATTTCAAACACTTGTAGTCACAAATACAATAATGTATAAAAGCTCCCGTAAGATAAATATTATCGTCGTGAGAGATACTTCAAAATTGACATTTGTGTAATCTACCTTCAGTAACGCAGTTGTACGAGGATTTTAAAAAAAGGTCAATGGTTGGCAATTTTCAAAAATTCGAAGTAATTGCGAAATTTGTCTTATGCAATCTTTATAAGTATATTTTACTATATTCTTACAAGGAATTAAGAAGAAACTTTGACTTCTTTTAAAAAAAATTTGAAAATATATGATCGACTTCGTCTGAAGTACCAACAATACAAAGAATTCGTTTCGAATATCTGGGATCTCGAATAAGACCAGAACTAAAGCGGAATATTCGTTTTGTGAAAAACCTATTAATGATTTGGTTCCTCAGAGATGGACGGACAAACAGACGGACGGTCGACGGACTCAAAGTCGTTTTGAAAACAGCACTTATTCAGAATCAACAATAACTTTAAAGCAAGTGACCAATTAGAAATATTGTAATATAAGAAAATATTCTAAATATAACATAATGCTCTTAATGTTGCTATTTGAGACTTGAAGCAGAAAAATGAAGCAAGAAAGAAAAGGATGGAATTGATTTTATAACCGATACAATTAAAACTTCAAAAGAATTGTGATGAACACAAAGGAGTGCAAACAAAATGCACAACAATAACTACGACGATTGAACATTCGAATAATCTAAAAGAGGAATAGAGAATAGAGAGAAGGAAGTAGATAAAAAGTTGGAGGGGACGGAACAATGAAAAAACTGGAGCAAAGTAAGACATGGACGAAGAGGTGGAGAGAGAGAGAGGTGGAGAGAGAGGGGGGGGAGAGAAGATAAAAAAGGAGGGGAGAAAAGTAATTAATTGGAGAAAACCAAAATATAGACAGATTCCATATCTCGAGCATAAATTAATGTCAGGATGGAGAAATGGAAAATGAGGCAGAAAACAAAATGTAATAAATGATATGGAAAGAAATTACTGACACAGCGTAGTAACGAAAAGTCACTTGTGTAAGGGAAACATCGAAGAAAGCAGGAGAACGTAAAAAGAAGACCAACCTAAACAGCAGCACGGACGGATACATTGCCGAGAAAACAAGCACGGGACAATATCGCAGCAAAACTGACCAACTTCCAGCGGCACCATCAGGGCCCTAAATGGACGCAAAGCGCGTGCTCACCGCAAGTGAGGCTGCCCACCCACCAACCACGAGATACCCAACGGCGCTCAGAGGGCACTCCCAACCCACTTGCACCAACCGACCCCACCCTTCACATTAGCCCTCCCTCCGGTCGTTCCAACAGGCTCGACCTCCGTCGACCGTCTGATTTCTCTCAAAACCAACAATGGCACTGTATCTGCGGCGTCTCTGATAGGCTGGTCTTGGGTCTGAGTCCGACCGTGATCGATTTTCAACACTAGTTAGATAGTAAGGTCTAATTTCAGACGCGGTCGAAAGAGAATTCTAGCGGTCGGCTGCTCTGATTCGACCGTTTCCGTTTCTTTTGAGATCAATAATAGGTGAATGCCGGAGCATTACTTTAACAAATGGGCCACGCACGGCACGCCCTCTTTCTTGCCTAATTCTCACCCATTACTCAGACTCACTTACAGGTATCCCACTACCACAGTGACGGGAGAGCAGCTTGGAGCTCAGAGGCGGGGGCCGGCAGTCCCCACTGAGGCGGAGTGCCGATGGGGCAGATACATAGAGGGCGAAACTTGCGCAAGCGGGCGTGTAGGACAGCGCCGGATCTCCCCATTTCTCTTTCCCTCTTTCGTTTTTCTAGCTCTCTCTCGTTCCCCCTCGCACTCTTCGTCGTTCCATCTCGCTCTCGTTCCATCTCGCTCTCGTTCCATCTCGCTGTCGTTCCATCTCGCTCTCGTTCCATCTCGCTCTCGTTCCATCTCGCTCTCGTTCCATCTCGCTCTCGTTCCATCTCGCTCTCGTTCCATCTCGCTCTCGTTCCATCTCGCTCTCGTTCCATCTCGCTTTCTATTGTTCCATCTCGCTCTCTGTCGTTCCCTCTCGCTCTCTGTCGTTCCTTCTCGCTCTCTTCCGCTCCTTGACGTTCCCTCTGGTTCTCTTTCACTTTCTGTCCCTCTCTCTACCATCAAGTCCATTCATATCACCCATAACTAAGAGCGTGTCCCGGCCGGAGGGTGTCCCGCTGGTGGGAAATGCCTGGTTGGGAAAACCTTGTTAGCCGACATGTAGGTAGACGCGAGATCTTCCCATCCAGTGGGAGGAGGCCCCGCCGCTCCCCGCCGCTCCCCGCCGCGCCCCGCCGCGCCCCGCCGCGCCCCGCCGCGCCCCGCCGCGCCGCGCCCCGCCGCGCCGCGCCCCGCCGCGCCCCGCCGCGCCCCGCCGCGCTCCGCCGCGCCCCGCCGCGCCCCGCCGCGCCCGCGGGCAGAGTGGAGCGCCGACCTCGGCGGTCGTGGCGCATCTATGCCTTTTGAAACGCGGAAGGCTACGATTCCGAACATGGTCAGGGCTCGAGCCGGGCGAATGCGATTAGCACGAGGCCCCGCGAGAGCCGAGTTCTGCAATATAATTGCCGGGGCGCAGCCACTGGCGCAGAGGGGCCAGGGCGACGCGCGAATACCGGGGAGCAGTGATGCGTGTAACTTGTTACTGGAAAATAGCGAAACGTTTGAAAATGAAAAGCATCATAAAATAATAAACCGGGAGCGGTGGCTAAGTGCATCAACTGATGTCACTGCAGTGCCTCTGACCGGGAGGTCCTAGGTTCCCACTCCCCACGCGGCAGGATTATCGACACTAGCTCTTCAGCTAGGTCGAATTCAGTCACTGTCTGGAGGAGGATTCTAGCAGACGGCTCTTTGCGGGTTTATCCCACGTCCTTCGCGGCCTACCAGCAATCGCCCCTGGGAGACCTACCTACTAGTTCTTTTCACTTTGCCTTCACCGTCATATTTATGAGGTACGGTCGGCCCCAGGATACTAACCGTGTGACCCCCGCTCAGCCCTTGAACCCATATCATGCACCGTCCCGCAACAATCTAGCGAATCCCGCAGATCTACGGGCGAAATGAAAACGAGGCCTTTTCTAAAAGGAAAAAGTAGTTTCTATTTATGTACTGTTAGCTATAAAAATGTTAAGGCTATTGAACTACATTATTGTAATGTTTGTTCTTCGTTTCTGGGATTGTACAGTCAAAAACAGACGGCTATGTCATTTGCGACAAAGACATCTGAAGTGAACGAAAAAAGTCGTAAGCCTTTTTTAAGGGACGAAAATAATTCGTTTCGTAATCTTCTCAAATAAACAATACAAAATGGTCTCTAGTTTCGGAAACTACAGTAAATTTTATTTACACCAATTATTCAAAATTTGATGTATTGACATTGAATTCGTGTCTATGTAATCTGAAAAATAATATAATGTTACGAAACTCACTCTCCGCCACTCACTCTCCGCCACTCACTCTCCGCCACTCACTCTCCTCCATCCACTCCCTCTACTCCCCTCCTCTCCACTCTATTCCAGTCTACTCCACTCCATTCCATTGCACTCTCTTCCATTCCGCCCCACATTTCCCCTTCGAGCTTCCACTGCACCGATCCCTTACCATATCTCAACGGTCCCCTGGAGAAGCGCTTGCTTTGTTAGCCACCGTCCTTCCGCCTCTCCCACATTCCCGCAGCTTCTGTCTGCTCTCTCCGTGGCACTCCACCTGCGCTGTCCCTAGGCTGGGCTTGCCCTAACCGGCCACGCCCTCCTGCCCTCCCCACCACCGACACGTCCCTCGCCCCCGCCGCCGCCCCACCCCCTTGCTTCCGTACTTCCCGTGGCACTGCTGTGACTCCCTCGCTGTCATCCCGCCCAATTAGAAATTTAAACCAAGTGGATAAATGGTACCGGGGTGATATACACTCTATAACGGTATTATGGAAACTGTAATTAGAGACAGGGAAAGTAGTTCTGATTAGCAGTGTGAGCGGAGCCCGGATTTAAGAGGAAATAAATAAGTAAATAAGTAAACATTGAATTAGTTAATGTGGAATTAAAGTAGTAAGATTGTAATTAAATAAGTTATTACCTAAAAGGTAAAGAAGTAAGTAATCCTAAGGATGCCAATATCAAGAAGAAGAATACATGAAGTCCGCGACAGGAAATGAATAATTTAGAAAGCATTTGTGGATTAGCATCTACTCCCACATGAGAATTGTTTTCTCTAGCCATAGCATATTATCTCTTTTCCGCGGTTTGGTGCGATGGAGAGAATAACTGATTATGTGTTATGTGTATCAGATTATGTGATGTATGTGTGTAATAATTAACCATTAAATAATAATACGACTTTGTTCAGTTAAGTTAGCATCAGACTTAGTTCAGTTAAGTTAGCTTAAGGATATAATTACGAACTAGCTGAATCTCTTCAATTACATTGCCCAAAAGGAAGAACTGTTCAAAACAGTACAACAGAAGAGTACAAAATTTTCACCGTAAAAAAACCTCAAACCTCAAAATATTGTTTCTTGTCATTCAGTATCTGCTCTCGTACACAAATGAAATGAGGAAGGTTTACAAATCCTGGAGCAATGGTATCACTATTCACTGTAGAGATAAAAATACGTTTGCACGTTTAAACGTTTTAACATACAGATAACACATGGCAATGAAAATATAATTGAAAGGTTTATATTTATTTACTTATAGTGCTTAGTAACTGTAAACATCGAAAAAAGTTTTGTAACGTGATGTACTTGTTAAACAAATGATGGATATTACGTTCATGTACACTTAAAAACCTTTGCATTTTAATACACCCAATCTTCGATTTCAAAATTATCGTTGTCTTCGCTTCGATAACTCTTATACACGCACGTTTTCTTGAGCTCCAGAATACCTATCCCCACTCCTTTGCCAACTGTATTTAAATTAAAAATAAATGATAGCAGCGAGCGTTTTAGACAAAATCTGATAATCTGATCCCGTTTAATAGAAACTAATTTGTACCAAAAAACGGATTGGATGTAAAATGTATTTTGTCAAAATAACCAAACTTACCACTCCTTTCACAAACTAGCAAAGCGAGGACTCAAGAAAACGTACGCGGGTAATATAGAGTTTTTATTTCACCTCTCACCAACCACTTACTCCGTTTGATTGGCATTCCCTACCCGCGAGAAGCTTAGATTTTGTCGAGCAGCTGTATCAATTGAGACAGGACATTGAAAAGTGGCAATTTAATTTGGCCCACCCACCACGGAAATAAACCCGGGGTTGTGGAATAGAAAGCGAGCTCGCATGCCAGCAGCTATCATCAGGCTATCATTATTTATTTACAGTAAACCCTCATTGACACGACTTACAACCGACCGAAATAATCAGAGTTCGTGTTATAAAAATTCGTGTTTTCCAAGTATTATAAATGTCAGTAATACCTTGCCGATACCAAAGTGTTGTTCCTGGTAGGGCGAAATTCGTGTTAAGCGAGTTCGTGATAACGAGGGTTTACTTATTTAGCTTAGGATCTCTTCATTTTTCTAAGGTTATTGAAGGCCATGAGTGATTATACTGTGAGATCACCACAATTATGATGATGATGGATTGATTGATTGATTTTTCGTGTTTCCGGGCGCGTCAACTACTTTGGGCATTAGTCCCGTTAGTGTAGTGCATGTTTTTTTTCTCGGGAGCGGTGATCTTCCCCCGCTGGATGGCGAGATCCGGCGCCGACCTATCGTCGGCTAGTGGGGCTTCCCCCTAACCAGGACTGTCCCACCAGCGGGGCACCGCCCCAGTCGGGACAAGCTCTTACTTCCCGACCGGTCACCCGGAATATGTGGTAGTGTAGTGCATGTTAGTGTAAGTGTGTGTGTAAGGGGAGAGGATAGGACAAGGAAGAGGAAGGACAGATCGCGCGCGGTCCGTGGCCCGTTTGGTAGGGTACTGCTCCGGCATTCGCCTGGTGTTGATCGGAGAAACCACGGAAAACTACCGATCAGAGCAGCCGGCCGCTAGAATTCTCCTCCAGACAGCAGCTGAATTCGACCTAGCTGAACAGCTAGTGTCGAAAATCCTGCCGCCGTGAGGACTCGAACCTAGGACCTCCCGGTTAGAGGCGCTGCAGAGACATCAGTTGATGCACTGAGCTACCGCTACCGGTATGATGATGGAGAAATGATGGAATGAGAAGTAGGGGAAACGGGAGAACCTCCAGAAAATCTGCAGAGAGCTCATTTTGCCCACCAGTAGTTTCACTTGCGTTGGCCTGAAATCGAATTGAGGCCCTGGGGATAGAAGACATACGGCATTACCCATTCCGCCATGAAGTGACCCCTACAACCGTCACAGCAATCTACTGGTTTAGATAGCCCAGTCAACTGATGTCACTGCAGCGCCTATGACCAAGAAGTCTTAGGGTTTGAGACCGGATGGCGGCAGGATTTTCGACACTAGACTCTTAGCTAGGACGAATTCAACCGCTGTATGGAGTAGAATTCTAGCGGCCGGCTTCTCTGATCGGTAGTTTTCCGTTATTTCTTTTGTCAACACCAGGCGAAAGACGCAGAAGTATTCTAACAAACGGGCCACGTTTCGCGCACAATTATTTTATCTTCCTTGTCCTACTCTTACCTTTTATTTACACTACCTTCCTCTCACTTGCACTACTCTACTACTCATAGATGTATGCAACATGGTGGCAGAACACTACAGTTTACATATTAAAATAAGAAATGTAAATAAAATTTAACTTTAAATTATTTTAAGACGCTAATAATAATATGAAAAAAATGTTAACCATAAGAGCAATAATAACAATAATAGAATTTATTTTCAATTTTATGGCTGAACTGCAAAGTTATTTTAAAGTTTTAAATACACTTTTTAATTACACTTCACTTCACATTTGAACTTCACTTCACAACATTTGCACTTCACTTCACAACATTTTCACTTCACTTCACAACATTTGCACTTCACTTCACAATATTTGCACTTCACTTCACAACATTTGCACTTCACTTCTCCGGATGGCCGGATCCCACCATCCAGTAAGGGAAGTACACTGCCACCTTCCGAAATAAAATCATTTACTTCACTTATAGAACCTTAGCAGTTGACGCACCGGAAACACGAAATAAACAATGAATCACCATCGAACTCCCTCATTCGCCCCCTCCTCCCCAGGGGCTCCCCCTCCTATCCCCAGCAGCACCTAGCTCCTGCGGCCGCGCCCTCCCCGCGTCCTCCGTCGCGGAGCGCAGCCGTAAATTAGTCCTCCGCGCGCAGCTAATCTCCCAGGCGGCGGCGGCGGCGGCGGCGGCGGCGCGGGTGATGGCGGAGGCGGGCGCGGTTGGGTGCGCGCGCACCGCGACGCCGCGCCGCACCGGTCCGCCTCTCAGATGTGACGGTGATCCGCTGCTGTGGGTGTGGGGGCGAGAGGAAATGAATGCACAAGGCGGTGTGAAAGCTAGACTATGTATGAGAGAATAAATACGCCAGCGAATGCACGTGTGTGTGTGTGTGTGTGTGTGAGAGAGAGAGAGAGAGACAGAGAGAGACAGAGAGAGACAGAGAGAGACAGAGAGAGACAGAGAGAGACAGAGAGAGACAGAGAGAGAGACAGAGAGACAGAGAGAGACAGAGAGACAGAGACAGAGAGACAGAGAGAGACAGAGAGAGAGACAGAGAGAGAGAGACAGAGAGACAGAGACAGAGAGAGACAGAGGGAGACAGAGGTAGACAGAGGGACAGAGCGAGAGTGAGCGAGAGCGAGAGAGAGCGAGAGCGAGACAGAGCGAGAGCGAGAGCGAGAGCGAGACAGCGAGAGTGAGACAGAGCGAGAGCGAGACAGAGCGAGAGCGAGACAGAGCGAAAGCGAGACAGAGCGAGAGCGAGACAGAGCGAGAGCGAGACAGAGCGAGAGCGAGAGAGAGAGCGAGAGCGAGACAGCGAGAGCGAGACCGACACAGAGCGTGAGCGATACAGAGCGAGAGCGACACAGATCGAGAGAGACAGAGCGAGAGAGACAGAGCGAGAGAGAGACAGAGCGAGAGAGACACAGAGCGAGAGAGACACAGAGCGTGAGAGACACAGAGCGTGAGAGACACAGAGCGAGAGAAACAGAGCGAGAGAGACAGAGCGAGAGAAAGAGAGAGACAGACAGAGCGAGACAGCTAGAGAGAGACAGAGAGAGAGAGCGAGTGAGAGACAGACCGAGAGTGAGACAGACAGTCAGAGAAAGTGAGGGACTTAGTTTATGACTTGGTGCGGGTGAGACAGAGTGAGGCAAGTGCTGGTGAGACAGAGTGAGCGTGTCAGATTGGAAGTGAATGAAAGACAAATGAAGACGATGTGAGATTGATGTTCACAGAGGAAAAGTGATCAAGAGTGTGTGAGAGTTAAATAAATCAGAGTAAATAGGGGTATTAATTGAAGGTATTGGAATATATGTGAAGTTATTGCAGTGGTACGACGCACAATATATGATACAATTTAGAACATTGAAAAGTAAATAAATTCATTGAATTTGTGAATCAGAGAAGGTATTTAAACTATATGTGATGCCTTTCTGTCAAAACCGTTTTTTGGGAGACAGTATTTTGTTGGCTATATTAGGGACTTCGTTTAGTGGAACAAGAAGATTTCAATGGATAGTCGATCGATTCTAATGACAAGGAATTACTACCTATAGTTCGGACATACATGCATTTCTGTAAAGAAGAGTAAAAGTAAGTAGAGAGTGAGGAACTTACGTATGGTAGAAACTGTATGCTTATAGTCTACCAATACCGCATTTTTTTCTGGATTAATATTCCAAAAAATGTACGAATAACCTTAGAAAAATGATTACTGGACTTTGAAGGAAATCTATGTTTAATTCTCTAAACTGTAGAACACCGTTCCTGAAATAATATAATTAATTATAAATTGAATTAAAATCTAGAGAAAATTAATTGGAAGAATTGAAGGAAGAACAATGTAAACAAAAGCAAAGTAGAGAGTTGCTTACAATGAATTGTGAAGCAGTCATATCATAAAATTATTTTTATGAAACAATTTTCTGATGCGGCGAATTAGCTCTTTATATGAGAGATTTGATTTATTAACAAATAGCTAACTAATTTTAGCCTTAATATGAGAGAATCCACTCCATCTAAAGTTATCAATTTCAACTTATGTAGTATTTGTTTGTGAAGCAGTACTGAATAACGACAATAGTATGTCTCTAGTCAACGAAAGAGAGGAAAGAAGTAATATTAAGAAAATGTTAAGGGTATACACAAATGTTACAAATGTAAGTATGGTCGTAAATGAGCCAGTTTTTATTAATGTAGACTTAAGATTTATAATTATGTAATGAGCATATTTTAAAATAGATGTAAATGTATGGACTGATATACTTGGAATAATTTATTTATATAGAAAACAAATAACAACTGCACTATTAAATTCCACTAATAAGTAAATTTAAATAATATAGTACACACAAATGAATAATGAATGAACAATAAAAAGGAATGTCAAAACCAATTTTAACTCATCGTATTTATCTGCGATGTTTAACTTAAGCAGACATCTCAGTTACACAGAAACTCCATATAGAAACTCCAAATATTTATGCATATTAAAGAAAGATCTGAAAAAAATCATGAAGTTAAGTATTTTTCTGCAAACGCTCATTTTCATTTCTAGGGGACTCCGATTGACGAATAATGGACCACATTTTGCAACCACAAACAACAAGTTTTAAACGAACGAGACCGATAGTCTGGAAAATAACAGAATAGCTTTTCACAAAGTTGTAATACAGAGCTGATATTCCAGCAAACAGGAAGAATATTAAAAGGAGCAAGAATCAAAAGGGTATCATTTTCCCATCTACTGCTTTTCAGAATTATATACTTTTATACGACCGGGACCTTGTTATTACCCTATCAAGAATGAAAGGGTACACGAATTGCGTCGACTTCCAAGATAATAAAGAAAAAGGATACTTACTGAATGGAGACAAAACATTCATAAGAAATAAACTGTGGCTACTGTTACTTCAGAGTTCCGAAACCACTTCAATGAATCCGAATTTTTCACAAAACATTTGAACTTCTTTAATAGTACAATAGTATACATTACTAGTAACTATTTTACCATGGCGCCTCCTACGGGTATTTTCATTAGAAAGTTTCATTTATGCTTTGAAGTTGGTAATACAAATAATGTTTAACATATTAGTTTTCCGTCTCTTCCATTTTCGAGCGAAGAGAGTTACCTGAAAAGAAATACGTTTTTAAAGTTAAATTCTTTACAAAATTAGGTTCAGTTATTGTCAATTTGATGAACCAAGTCATTACAGTTCATAAAAATACCGGAAAGAGAGTTTAACAATGTATTCGTATACACATTGAAACCATAAAAAATAATTGTTTTTATAGATTTTCCCCAAATATCCTAGAGAAATCCGGCTAAGAATTGTGCCAATTGATTTGGCGTATATAAAAATTTAAATGAGCCAGGGCAATTTTTGGTAATTGCCGTAAGTCAATCAAAATTTGTTTTAGTTTCTTTAGAAAACACGTATATTTAGATAAATCTACTTTATTTTGGAGTTATCTCGCCCCCCCCTCAGAAACGAACACTTCTTCATCAGGCAACAGTTCTCTACTTTTTTTTATTCTCAGCCTTATTACTGGAACAGTCTCTACATGAAGCTTCTGAATAATGATTTTTTCTATGTTTAGGAAACATGGGAGAGCATGAGCAGTTTATTGGCACAGTAATATACACAATCCAAAGAAACCTCCAATAGAACTATCACCAATGGATTACTTTTCAAGTTTGGGGTGTAAACTTCTCAGTTTAAACAGAAGTAATAAAACGAAGCTGAATCGTAATGACTATCATTATACAACAAAGTGCTACAATCTAATAAGAGCATAATATAATGGAAGTAAAAAGTATTTTACATTTTTATTACTTGCTATTACACGAAGTTATTATTAAAACATTCACATAGGTTTCGGTTAGTAACCATAGAATGAGTAACAACCCAAAATTCAGACTAGTTAACAAATCGAACACAGTCGGTACATTACACACTGTACACAGTACAAATATCTGAAAGAATGATTTAAATACAATTTGTTCAAAGTAAAATAATGATGACTCAATGAAAATTAAAGACGAATTAAAGGACATGCGCAAGAACTAAGATCTTCAGCTAAAAATGTTTTTTTTACAAATAAAAGTATCCAAAGTTTTTTATGACCATCATTTATTTCAACAATTACACGTTTCGTAACTCTTTTGTTACATCATCAGGTGCTGAACTTAGTGAAGGGAACGCTACCCCATTGAATTATCTCACCATAACTTATGGGTATCAACTGAGTGCGAGTGAGGTTTTTCATAATGTTTTCATAATGTTTCCTTGAAGTTCTGCTGGTGAGATAATTCAATGGGATAGCGTTCCCTTCACTAAGTTCAGCACCTGATGATGTAACAAAACGAGTTACGAAACGTGTAATTGTTGAAATAAATGATTGTCATAAAAAACTTTGAATACTTTTATTTGTAAACATATATTGACAATCAAGAAGAAATATTTATTTACTATGTGTTTTTTTACTTTCACTTGCGCATAAATTTGTACATGTTTAACATCATTAGATCTACACGAGTCGAAATAAAATATTTTTAATTTTAGAGCTAAAATACAATCCGGTAAAATTTTTCAAGTGGGCATGTTTAGTAACTTTATTCACAATATATTACTGAATTAGCACTGCGCACGTAATATCAAACCACACGAATAGCACCTGTAACTCTTAACTTTGAATGTAATCCCTTGAAATATTGTGATCGTTTTCAATCATTAAAAATTATTTATTATTATTATTATTATTATTATTATTATTATTATTATTATTATTATTATTATTATTATTATATTAATTATTAATTAATTGAAAACTATAAGTGTGTTCTAGCAAAATCCAAAATGTCTTAATGTTGTTTTTCTAATTCTTACAGTACCCGAGAAATTGTCGGATGCGGTCTGGATGCAATTTTATTGGGTATTTTGTTTTTTAAATTAAAAAAAAAACTGAAAAACTGTCGAAAATAAACTGATCATAGGGAAACGATTTATAAAAATTTATTATATTTGTATGCCATCATCACATTTGACTCAGTTGATACTGCAAATTCTCTACACAGTACCCCAGTTGGGGAGATACCTGGAGAGGAAATGTTCCGCAAGCGAAATCGGAGAAAGACTTCACCAACCAGTGGTAGAGAAACATCGCCCCCCCCCCGACTACATTAAGAACAGTAATGATCATAGCAGTTGACGTGTCCAAAACAATTTATCGTTAAATCTAACACACATATTCCCTTCCCTTTCACCCAGTTTTCTTCCTTACAGAGATACCCACCATCTACGCCCTAGGAAGACAGGTGCGACGGAACACAGGTGTGTATTGGGAAGTTCCCGTTTGCGTGAGCAAAGCACATCCATCACTACCGATAACTACCCTCTGACTTCGAGAACATTTCCTGCCTTCACGCCGACCCCGTCCACTTTATGGAGGCAAAACCAATTTCGTAAGTGGACGCGTGACATTACCTCTCAGGTATCCTCATATCCACCCCACAGGAAATCAATAGCAGAAGTAATTCAGAAATGTTATGTGCAGAGTTATGTCCTCCCTCTTGACATTTCGAAAACATGCCTTACCGACTGGTAATCCTCAGAAAGCTATGAGTAAGGGAACAAGATCAGCAAGTCGACTTCTTTCAATATTTATTCTAGTAAAAAAGGTTTCGTTTCCAATTTGTACTAGTATATTTTACACATAAAGCAGATAAACAAATTTGAACATAAATTTGAGAAAACTATCAATTAGATTAAAGTAGAAAAGATTTCACCATTTTAATGTTTAGCAAGTTATTTGCAATCAACAAAAGCAATAACATCATTTTCACTAAAAGTTTTACTGAAACAATATGTTTTCATGGAAAAATTTACGAATAAATTTTCCAAAACAAACAGTTTTCTTTAATCTTTTGCTTAAAAGTAACAAAGTATATTAAGGTACTTGCATAGGTTTGATATTCAGTAAAAACATTGAATTTTTAAATATTTCAACACTTTTGGATGTTTTCGACGCCTCCGTACAACTACTATATTAGAGATGGAGTTCCTCCTTAATGCAATTTATTCTCTAAACCAATATTTAAAAAAATTGTGATCAATTGTTTGAAAATATAAATAATTGTGGTGTAGTTTTGACTGAAATCAAGACAATCTAAAAAGATATAAACAAGATTTCCTCTAAAAAGTACAATTTTTTCTTTATATTTTACTCGAATGTTTGTTAACACCTTTGATATTACAATCAAAGATAAAAATCAACTTGCTTTCTTTTTTATGCATTGGGAGCATTCGAAGGCCACCAGTCAGGTGGTGCTAGTAGATAATTCCGTAACATGCCCTATCTAGGTGCTTGGGTTCGTATCCCAGCAGAGGGAAACTATTTTTGCGAATTGGAAACACTTCTTCAGTTTCAACAAGTATAATTTTATGCAACCATTACAAATAATCAACAAAGAATGTAAAATTATAGTATTTCTAATTTCTCAACACCGTAACACCGTCAAAGTGACCTATTATTTGATGGTAGAAAACATGTGGAAATTTTTTAACTTCGAAGATTCCAGACAAACTAGTGCACATTTAAATTTCAATAACACTTTATATAATAAAACTAAGGTCGTTCCAATTGTTAATGGACGATTGCTCTCGACATTTTAGATGTTGCCCTTTAAATCTTTCCACATTTTTGTGACATAGTTGACTTTGAAATGACTTAGTAAACAGACAAATCGAATCGTGAGCAAACAGTCAATTAAATATCTGCACTTGCATGGCATGCGATGCGTGATATGATAATTAATTCCAACAAAAAGGGAAACACAGTTCTGTTCTTTTCATCTCTATCGACTTTTCTGGTGCCCTTCGTCAAATTATCCATACATATGTTGATGACAAAGACAACTACGAATACTTCACAATCAACCTAACTTTCTTCCCTGGCTTCGCTTTCTATCCCATTTGAGATGTTGCACTTTAATCCCCTTCATGGTATGGCGAGATCATTGACCTTCAAGTGACAATGTCAACAGCCAAATCGAATCATGGAAAACCGTGAATTAAATAATATGGCCACTGGTATCTAATGTTTGAGGTCTATTCAAAACTAAAATTGTCCAGAAATCGCAACGTTTTATCGAACTTTTTGGCACCCGAAGCCGTATATTCGATCGTCAAGATGTTACCTCCGTCGCTTGATGACAAAGGCAACTACGAATTCTTCACTCAACCTTCTCTGGCTTTGCATCCTATAGCGATTTGAGATGTTGCACTTTAATCTTCATATTATTGCGAGATCGTTTACCGCGACTTGACCTAGGGAACAGTCAACTCAAAATTTGGAAAACCTCCAATATGCAATGCGTGATGATTAAATCCATATCTTGATTTCTGGCGGAACGCGCCGGAACGGCGTTCCGGTATCTAGGATGTAATTGTTAAATTAGATAATAAATATATAACTATTTCTATTAAATTAATAATTAATTTGTGGGGCGTTCCGGGACCTAAAATGTTGTAAATCAAGAATAAGTCCAATAAAAACTGAAATTGATCAAAGATGACAATATATTTTCTGGCACACGTTAGCAAAATATCCAACATAATAATGTATCCTCCGTTGCTCGATGTCAAAGGCAAAAACGAGTACTTTACTCAACTTAACCTAACCAAACCTAACTTTCGTTTCTGTCTTTGCATCTTATAACCGTTTGAGATGTTGCACTTTAATCTTCTTTACATTATCGTGAGATCGTATACCTTGACGTGACCTAGTGGATAGTCAACTCGGATCCTGATCCCGAAAAACTCTTGTATCCAATGCGTGATGATCAAGTGCAGGGCTCGATATCTGGCGGAATGTCATGGAACGGAGTTCCAGTACCTCAGGAATAACTTTCAAATTAGATAATAAATATATAATTATTACCATTAAATTAATGCTTAATTTGGAAAACGTTCCTGAACCTAACATTTTGTAAATCAAGGACTGATTAAGTCCAATAAAAACCGAAATTGGTCAGAGATGATAATATATTTTCTGGCACCCATACGCAAAATATCCATTCTAATAATGTATCATCCGTTCTTCGATGACAAAGGAAAATACGAGTACTTTACTCAAACTAACCTTACCTACCTAACCTAACTTTCGTTTCTGACTTCACATCTTATAGCCGTTTGAGATGTTGCACTTTAAACTTCTTTGCATTATCGCGAGATTGTATACCTTGACGTGGCCTAGTGGATGGTCAACTCGAATCCTGGAATAACACTAGTATCCAATGCGTGATGATCAACTGCAGGGCTCGATATCTGGCGGAATGTCATGGAACGGAGTTCGGGTACCTCAGGAACAATTCTTAAATTACATAATAAATATATAATTATTTCCATTAAATTAATGGTTAATTTGGGAAACGTTGCTGAACCTAACATTTTGTAAATCAAGCACTAATTGAGTCTAATAAAAACTGAAATGGGTTAGAGATGACAATATATTTTCTGGCACCAATAAACGAATTATCCGTTCTAACAGTGTCTCCTCCGTTTTTAAATGACAAAGGCAACTATGAGTCCTTGACTCAACCGAAGTTTCTTCTTTGGCGTCGCGTCCCATCGCACTTAGAGCGGCGCGAAGCTTCCATGCCGGGGCTTGCTGGCGTCGTTCCTTTTCGGGGCTGTTTTCGGCGTTTTCCGATCTCACGCCCGTTGAGCATTCCGTGCCGCCCTTCCCCCCCCCCCCCCGCACATGCGCCGCCAATATCCCGGCCTCTGTGACGGCTTTCAAGTTGCCAGATATCGAGTGAGCGGAAAAATGAAACGATGGTGAACGCGCCCCTATTCCCAAAATGGCCACTGGCGCCGAGCCTAATTTTGGATGCAAAGAGGAACGATGAAGGCTGGGATGGAAAGGGCGGGGATTGTGATATAAAAATACGGAGAGGGTGGGGAGGTGGAGGACGGAGAATGAAGTGCACGTGGTGAAATGTAGCGGTTAGGATATTTTCTTTTCGCGGAAAGGAAGCAATAGACGAAACAAGATTTTTGTAGTATTGCATACAACGTACGTGATTCATGTTAAACATCGTGTACCTAAGAATCACAGATATTAACAGCATTAAATAGTGGTGTGGCGTGGCGTATAAAAAAATATATTTCTATAAAATTGCGTAAAATTATCTTGCTTCGACATTTCTCATACCATAAAATTCTATACATTCATTTTTATATTACGGGTTTTCCATTAAGACTGTTAGTCTCTAAAATCCATTGCTGGTGTCCCGAACTATACAAAAGACACTAACACTCGTGGACTGCTGGAGTTAGCAGAACGCGCGAATCTCCGATACAGCACTCTCACTAGTGACAAAGGAGGCACTTTCATATTCAACGCGGGATTCCAGTCCATGTCCTTCTGCATCAAGGCGGTGAATGAACAAGTACTCTGATGACTTCAGCCTCCAAGCTTGACATTTTGAGTAATATCCTTACATTTAAGTGCTCATTTTGAATACTGTTTCCCGAAACATTTGAATTAGTACTGAAAATTTCACTAATTCTTCAAAATAAGCCTTCCTCGTGTTATTCTGTTTCAAAATTCCCCAAACAATTCTATTGAGTTCAGAGACGTTTCGCCATATTAACAATATGTCTCATACTGTTTTCCTTTTGATACAACTTCGTTTTCAGACGGTGAAACTGCCTGCGCTACGGCAATGAATTTTTTGCATGAATGCCAAATTTCCGTCGCATATTTTGGAAGCTAGTAGGGTATGCATTGGCTGCTAGCGTCTAGCACACAAAATGTCCCCACTCATTTCTCGCTCCCGAGCGACGCGCTTTTCGAACCACAGCGAGTTCGTTGACTCTGTTGTGGTGTGTTGCTCCCTTCGCGTCAAGCTCGAGCAAAACTCACCCATCTACGCACTCCGCCTCGCGATTCGCGACACTTTATTATTATGATCGAAAACGCTTTTTCACCCGCAGATATCAAATAAATACGAGTCGTGTGACAAACTTTTAACAGTAGCGACTCGCGGCTTCGTAATCGCGGGGTGCAGCAAACTCATTTCGCCCGTCACATTATTTCTACACTACCATTTATGAATACGCGACCCGTAGTGCCCGGGTCACACAGTTCGTGTACCGCCACTGAGAAACCTACTCTTGAAAATATTCTTGGTATGTACAGAATTGTTGTACTGTGTGCATATTATTTTACATTTCTACGTTATTACAGAACTTGTGTACCAGTGCGAGAACTCTCGCATGTTAAATTCCACCCTCTGCCGTAGTTTTGCATTTCTATATTAAGCACGTAATATATCTTTTTCTTCAAGACTCTTATCCTCCGTCACTTGTTCTATAAGTCTCCTTGTCATTAATAACAATATAATGCACTTTTTTCAATACTAACTACTCTTATTTAATGATATTACCGAACAGAGAGGTACACCCGTGAAATTTAATAGAATATCAAGTAATTAGTTTAATTTTACATACAGTTGCAGATTCTACAGGCTCTGAACTGGTGTTTGTAGAATCGAGAATTATCGAACCAGCAAAAATCTAGTAGAATAATTACGTCGATCTCATCATGTAAATATGGATGTGAGAAACGTTTGGTTTTGAAGGTCCTAAAACGCTTCGTTTAGGATTTATTTAACGATATAGATTCAAAAATGCAACTTGGTGTTGCGTATTGCATTTGACATGAATATTTAAATGAGTTTTGTTAAACAAATCCTCCATATTCTTAAAGTCAAACTGAAATTAGTTTTCCGTGGTTTCTCCGATCAATACCAGGCGAATGCCAGAGCAGTACCCTAACAAACGGGCCATGGACCGCGCGCAATCTTTGCTACCTCCTCCTCGTCTTCTTCTCTCCCCTTACACACACAAACTTAGTAAGATACATCTTATACTAATAGTCTTTGTCTATTTCTTGTTATCTTAAATACATTTTCGTGCAATTATTACGTTATGAATATGTTGTATGCTGAATATTATATGAGAACATTGACGGAGTTGATAAAGCGAATAACTTTTAAAAGGAGTCGATTCAAGAAAAAGGTTCGAATTCCTGCATTAGAGTATCGCGGAAGAAAAACCGGTACTATATAAAAAAAAAGAATAATTTACACACTTGAACAGCACAATCAACAAGACAATCTCGATATGTCGATTATTAAAAGAACTTCCATCTCGAACTCCGTTATCACTGCCGTATTGGCCTCTGTGCCTCGCAGAGTTCAACATTTCCTCATTCATCGTCGTTGTCGCCCGTCACTCAAGTGCGCACCGCCATCCAACGGACGGACGAGCCCTTCCGGAGTCTCCGTCGCTTTGCCGGAAGCCGACCGCGCCCTCGCGTTCCGCGCGCGGCCGTTGACCCGCCCCCCGGAGAGGGCCACGCCCAACCGCCACCCACGCCGAGTTATCACCGACCGCGCCGGCGAATGCGCGGTGGCCAGGGCGGTAATGGTGGTGGTGGTGGTGGTGGTGGTGGTGGTGGTGGTGGTGGTAGAGGTAGTGGTGGTAGAGGTAGTGGTGGTAGAGGTAGTGGTGGTAGAGGTAGTGGTGGTAGAGGTAGAGGTGGTAGAGGTAGTGGTGGTGATGGTGGTTGTGGTGATGGTGTTGATTGCGGTGGTGGTGAAGGTGGAGGTAATGGTGGTGGTGGGAGGGTGATGGTGGTGGAGGTGGTGATGGTTGTGGTGGTGGAGGTAGTGGTGGTGGTGGTGGAGGTGGTGATAATTGTGGTGGTGGAGGTAGTGGTGGTGGTGGTAGAGGTGGAGGTGGAGGTGGAGGTGGAGGTGGTGGAGGTGGAGGTAGTGATAATTGTGGTGGTGGAGGTAGTGGTGGTGGGGGGTGATGGTGGTGGAGGTGGTGATGATTGTGGTGGTGATGATTGTGGTGGAGATGGTGATTGTTTTGGATGTTGTGAAGGTGAAGGTGGTGATGGTTGTGGGGTGGTGGAGGTGGTGATGGTTGTGGAGGTGGTGGAGACGGGGGTGGAGATAGTGGTGGTGGTGGTGATGGTTGTGGTGGTGATGGTTGTGGAGGTGTCTATGGTTGTGGTGGAGGTGGTGATGGTTTTGGAGGATGTGATGGTGAAGGTGGTGATGGTTGTGGGGGTGGTGAAGGTGGTGATGGTAGTGGTGGTGAAGGTGGTGATGGTGATATTGGGGGTGAAGGCGATTATCATGGTATTGATGGTGGTGGTGACGTTGGCGGAGCGGTAGCGAGGCGGGGGTTGAGCGTGGGTCGATTCCGTTGGCGGGGGTTGCCGGGTGGTGGCGGTAGCATAGGCGTGGCGCTGGCAAGGGTGGGGCGGTGACGGTGGAAGTGGCTGGGCCGGTGGCGGTGGTGGGGACGGAGCAGGGGCGGGGGCGGGGCAGGATCGGTGCGTGGGTGGTGGCGGGGACGAGGATGTGGGCGAGGGTGAGAACGAGGGCGGGGCGGCGACAAGGGCGGTGGCGGTGGCGGGTGTGGCGCTCGGGGAAAATATACGACGTAATCGGCACGTTCGTTGGACGAGTGGAGGTTCATGCTGAAGCCCCATCTGGCTGGCAGACTGCAAATCGCGCGCGTCATTTACACGCGATGGAGATGCAACACGTCGAAAATAATGCGCGGACAGGTAGGCGTAAATGAAGTAGAAAAGACCTGTACACTTAGGGATATCCGACACTTTTATTTAAAACAATTTAACAGTCGGAGTAAAGAGGACAATCATGAGAAATATTTATTCATCGTTTAATAATAATTCAAAAGGGCACGGATGAATGGCCGTAGTTCAAAAGTATAAAATCTCAGTGTATAAGTCGTCGCGTTCTCCTGGTAAAGCTTTTTTATAATGAGATGTATTTATAATGAAAAAGATGTTAAATTGCTGTAAAGAGAGTAAAAATAGACGAAGGAATAATTTAGAACACAGAAAACTGGAGAACCCCGCGGAAATCTCCACTATGGCCATCACAAATTGCACTTGGATCGCAAAAGGATCAAACCTCGGCCGTAACAATGAAAGGCAAACAGTCTGCTTGTTATACCACGAACCGATCGCGGATACTGGCAAAGATAACTTTAAACATTGGGGATATTTTAATTCATTGTGTATATCCGTCCGATGAGATGTTTCTGCTCCAACAATCCCAGAATTTATTAACTCTTAAACCAGTTACATAGAACAATACATATCTACTAGATACCCATTCGTAGTTACTTTTTTTCAATCACATTCACAGGAACCTGAACGGAGTTGAGTTTTGTTTTAAACCTGCGAAGTTGAAATGTATGCCCTTAAGCGACGTAAAATTGGGTATTTTCGAGGTGTGGATAAATTGGAACTGCATAAACCCGAACGTGTAATACTAATTACGATTTCGAAATGAAATCACTAAAGGTAAACTCTTGAAACAGTGTCCACCATGTAGAAAAATCTGAACTTTTTAGATGTGTCAATAAATACACGTACAAGGATGTGTCTTTATGGAGAGAGAGGGGGGAGAGATGAAGCGAGAGAGAGGGAGTGAGAAATAGGGCGGGGACGATGACGGTGACTAGATTCAATATAAAAATGAGAGAGTCAAAAAACGTAATAGAAAAGAACAATTAAATATTGCCAGCAATTGGAACCAATCAACATGTTTTCAAAGGGAATATTAACCATCGTATCATATATTTTTGTACGGGTCATAGGCCCAATAATATGTTAATAGACGCGAAGAAACTAGTTGGATTTGGTTACGCGCAATGAGACGGTAAGGAAGGTAATTGTATTATAAATGACATTTTATGTTGTATGAAATCGTTCATAAAATGACATCTTACAACACAGATTATGTATGTGCCATTTATACCAAAAATAATTATGCCATTATCACTGTTCACAGTTTCGAGTTCACAATTATGAACGCCAACTGATTTTGAGTGAAATTTACTGCCTGATTTCGATTAAAGATCCCGACTGTCAGTACGTTTTCATGGAAAAATAACATGAACTGAATATTAATCTAGAACTCTCTTCAGAATTTCGCATGAAATAAGAGGAGGTTTTGATTTACCAGTGGAGCATTTAATGAAACCCAACTTCCCCTTCACTCTCACTTGGCGTGGTTTGGAATACCACAAATTGAAGTTTAATCTGAAACTGTTCTTCAGGTTTTCGCATGAAATAAGCAGACATTCCCATTAACCAGTGGTCCGTCTAACGGAAACCCAACTGCACCTTCACACCGTACACCGGGCATTCCACGAGGAAGCAATTCAGTCGCCACTCGGCACGGAACGCGTTACCTCCCACTCACGCACGCATTCCCTTGACTCTCCGTCCGGAAACGTTGGATCACGTTCCTTCCTCGGCGGGGTTCATCTCCTCTCCCGGGTTCAAACACGCTCCCATGCGTGCAGCCCTTTCTGGCGTGCCCTTCATTGCCTGCCGGCCGGCCGTGCGGAACGCCCTCGGGCCAGCCCTCGCCTCGCACGTGCCCTTCGCGGCGCCCTGAGGGCCAGCCCTCGCTTGCCCCGGCACGCCCCAGGGTTCACTTTTCGCACATGCGGTTGCATCCGCCGGCCTCCGCGCATGCGCAGATAGACGCGCGCGCTCGCGCACCGCTTTGACTAACTGCGCGGAAAGTAGTGCGAGAAGTCTGTGAAATAACGGGGCCACGCCGTTTCCAGGATTATCGCCGGTCCGGTGGTATAAAACCCACGCAGCACTGGCGGAGTGAGCTCTGACGCCGAGATTACTAAAGTTTCATCATTAAAATGTTTATATCTTTAAACTAAAGTAATTTCTAGGTCCGTAATTAGCGTGAAAAAACTATCTACCTGCATGATTACTTCTAGGAATACAACTTAATGTATACGAAATTGAAATTCTGCTTGATTATTACTGAAACGAAAAACAGAAAACAAACACCTCAGAGAAAATATTCTGAAACTCAACAAAAGTATTAATTTATGCGATTGTGGTTTTCATCATGATCTACTGTGGTTAAGAAGAACGATGAATAATCGGAAAATTAAAGTCAAACTTTTTTTAGTCGTCATATGTCAACCGCCCTAACTCTATCTCTAAAACACGGTTAACATAACTGTATTTCGGTTTTATTGATTTCATATGATTTTTAGTAATACTGTTGTCACTCACAGATTCATAATTCAACAAAATTCACAATTTTCCGCCAAAAGGATTTTAGCGATTTAACCGAATTAATCTTCTGCGAATGTATTTTCATTCAATAAAATATTTCATCGGAATATTAAAGGGGGCAGTGGTTAAGATCGTAAAAATGGGGTAAATGCTCTTCACCCCATTTCAACATGTTCAAAACAATAAAAAATTAAGTTTATACCGTTTTCATCTACACATTACCGCTAACTTCGACTTGTACATAGGAAAAACGTATTTTGCTCTTTACCGATATTTTATATTTTCGACTAGTAAATAATATTATAACTGAATTATGGTAACCACATTATTCTTTAATTACTTAAGAAAGCCTCTACGATTTTTTCAGAGTTTTTTCCAATTTCCTCACGATCATAAACTCCATTAGAAAACTAAAAACACGTTCAAACTGTAAAATATTGAGAAAAAAAATTGAATTGATATTTAGCAGGTTATAACAAACGTAAAACTATGGCTAAACTGAAAACAAATCGCAGTCAGTTTTGAAAGAATTCCAACAAACCTACACTTTCTTTTTCATATTTGCACCCGACAGGTTAAATAACTGAGTACTTTTTACCACTTCTCAACCCTTCGTTAGGTGCGCCTACGAAGGCTAAAATTGCCTAACATTAATGTAAAATTATCAGAGATTACTTACAATTTTGAGAAAAAACATGCATGGCCTTATTTAAAGATCTGTCTTTGAAGAACAGAATTCATTTCGGGAAATCTTTTAATATCCAAGTTGTAGGAAGACGCCGGAAAAAATTGAATTTTGTCCATTTCCGAAAGCCCAGTGTCCAACGAAAATGATACCTGTTTTATGTTTTAAACTCTCTATGCTCTATCCGAGGGAATTTTTTTTAAATTGGAGTCGTTTTAAGAAAAAAATAAACAAGTTATTCGGTCTTCGTATAAACAACACCCTAAAAATCAAAATATCCGTTTCAAATTCGCATGGGCTCGAAAGGTCAAAGTTCGGTCAAATCGAGGAGGGAATATCGATTTTGGAGAAAATCATCTGAACGTTTAGGTGCCAGGATTGGACACAGACGAAAAGACGGATAGACAGCCGTTTTTTGTAAACTAATTTTTCGATTTTAGGTTTCTTCAATAAGAATTTTCTTCTTCTACAGCCCTAGAGTACTTTTCTTTTTTACTAATAATTATGTGGTTTAATGAGAATGTAAAAAGAACAAGAAGAATAAAGAGAAGAAAACAATATTAAAAGTAAATCAGAAAGGGGCTCTAAGAATCTAGGAAAGCCGAAATTTTGAGGGACCCGTAAGTTTGCATCCATGCTCATTCCTCTGCTTTATTCTGTTCAACTTTGGGCTCTTCATACTCACTACTCCAGTTTTATCAGTCATTTCAGAAAGGGCTCTTCTCTCTCTCTCTCTCTCTCTCTCTCTCTCTCTCTCTCTCTCTCATTCTCTCTCTCTCTCATTCTCTCTCCGTCTCTCATCCCCTCTCTCTCTCTCTCACTCTCCCCGGCTCTGTCTCTTTCTCTCTCCTCCTTTCTCTTTCTCTCTCTCTCTTCCTTTCTCTCTCTCACTCACTCTCCCCCTTTTGGGGTGCATAAAATCAACATTTTTCAGTTAGTGAAGCCCCATCCACGGAGATCTATCGACACTGTTGATTTATGGATGTGCTTTGTATCGTGCCATGTTGACACGACTAACACACAAAGCCTTACGAATAACACTCCACAGAAGAGGAAGAAGGATGATTGTATGAAGAAATATTGCGGTAAAATTTCAAAATAATTTGTGTGGAAAATATTTCTGGTTTTCAAGAATGAAGAACATTTCCAGAGTTTACCGTTCACGCTTTCAGATATGTTTGTTTCTTGAACGCCAGAATGTTTTGATTTATTTAAAAAAATCAATTTAATCAACCCTAACTAACCTATTCAGACCTACCTCTATCACACCATTATGCAAAATAAATTGTGATGTATTTTCGAATCAACAGTGTGTAAATCATATTATACAAGTACCAAGATTTAAAATACTTCAAATATTTTCGAAATTTATTCTGAATACTCACGTTTTCGTGTCAATAGTTACGAATGTTTTTACTCACTGCCAAGGATATTGTAATAACTAAAATTCTAAAATAAAAAAAAACTAGCGATTAATTCACTCATATTTTGAACAAAAACAATAAACAATATCAATGAGTTTCAGTTTCCTAAACAAACTGTTGAAACCTATAAAAAACAATTGTTGGCTGGTTACCCTTGTTAATACTTCGTTGAATCGGTGATTTTACTATTTCTTACCGAAAAATAAAATCGTTTTTATCAACGCAGTAGCAAATTGTATGTTACCAAGGTACATGAAAAATCCACGTTCATGCATCTTTCTAACCGTGCTATGAGGTGTAAATTACACTCGTATGTAAAGAAATATGAAGATTTTCAAAATACTGCCTAACGTAAATAAATGCATTTTTCTTTCAAAATATTTGTCCGGTAGCATTGCATTATACGAAGGGCACGAGAAATTAAAAAGGAACTGATATCCATCGCACAACACATTCACATGTCCGTGACATGAAATTGTTATTGAATAAGCACTTTACCCAACAGATTTCACATTACCGCCAAATATATGGATGAACACTCATATACATAACTACATTGTTAGGCTTAATTTTTTTCCCCTTCACGTTGTATGCGCTATTAATTTCCGCTTTCAGCGGCAACAAAAAAGGTCTCACTGTGCCGACGGTCAGGTACGCAGCACGCTTTCAAACACGGCTATTGTTTTGCGTAAAATACGTGCAGAGGTACCGTGGAAGAACGCATCGTTGGTGGCAGGCTGCGCGGCCGGAGTTTTTGTGTGCACACAAGCAGACACCGGCCTGGTTTTGTGCCGCGAACGGCATTGCACAAGTTGGAATTAGCACCCACGCGTGACTGTGCATGTTCCCGGCGAACAGGCCCAAAACTGTCTAGATGTACGTGTAGATATAAAAGATATAAACCTGACTTCCGGGAAAGAGGGAGGCGAGGGCGTGACGGGAATTGATGCGGCATTTGTGAAGTGAATACATATCCCGGCGCCTGTTTGTAGGATTTTTAAGAACGAAGAGATGAATTTAGTGCCGGTTGCGACTCGAATTAATAAATTCTAGCCGCACAAAAAGGTTAATATTTAACTCCGGAAGGGTTCGATATCTGCATGAGACGTCATTGGTCTGCTGCGGGCTGTGTAACCTAACTGGAACAATACTCTTTAGTTACAAAAATATTCACTGATTCAGTGTTTATTTTAGCAACTGTAAGAGATTTTTAGTAATCATTGATAAATACTATTGGAGTGATATCATCCACTAATTCATAAATTTCATCTGCTTTTTAGAATTATAGAAATCGTGAAATAGGGCTTACAATAAAACAGTGTTTTTTAAAGCAGGAGTTATATTTGATATATATTTTTTCGATTTTCTGGCATTACTAATTGGTTTATTTATTTTTATTTTTTTAACGTCAAAAAAACAGTTAAAAACTGCGTATGACGTGCTATGGGGAAAAGTGAATTGTGTGCACATTTTCAAAATTCTGTGATCCCTACACTAAGTCACATACTACTTAAATTTTGAATTTTGAAAGGGAGAAAAAAACAAAAAATCTCCCATGTAATAAAATCTATTTTCAAGGATAAATAAGCAATAAATTTTGAATTTTGAAAGGGAGAAAAAAACAAACAAAAAAACTCCCATATAATAAAATCATTTTCAAGGATAAATAAGCAATAAATGTTGGCTCTTATTACTTCCTGCCGTGACAACATGGAAACGATAATTTGAATAATTGTATTTCCCACTGAATTCTAGAAGACGTGCACAGAAAATGAAGTTACATTTATGTCCAGAAGCAAAACAAGGGGCCATTTCAGCATTTGCTCAATGGATCAGGGAAACTGGACGAAAAACCTGATCGAGATGGTTTGTTCTCACGTACATCTACATATGCAGCAGTTATTAGAATAACACTTTAATACATTTTAACAGTTTGTACTTGTACTTTCATTTAACGTTACCAACTCTAATTTTAAGAGTATTGTAATCACATAAATGTGCATTTCAATAGGCGAGATCCAGGGCGTCTCGAGAGCGCGTGTTTCATACGGAAGGTGTTGCAACGTGTTGATTTCTGAATGGCGGAAACCGTGCAGCTGCCACGTAGCGCTTGATGAAAGTAGAAGAATCCTGAATAAATACCTCGCACAATTAAACCGTGGGAAAATTCCTGTCCTCATCAGAGAGCATATTCGGTTATACAGAGATATTGGTTTAGCAGTGAAATGGCGTTGGCTTCTACATAATTGAAATGATACAAGGCGTTGACATTGCCAACAATACTGCTTATTTCATTAAGAGCCGCTTTCGATGGCTTAGCCATCATCATCAGTTACCTGATGCAAGAAAATATAACAAAAACATTATAATTTAAAAAAATCATCTTAAGAAATGAAAGAAGAAGAATTAAAGTAAGAAAGAAAGAAAAAAAAGAAAGAAGGGGCGGAGAGTTAGATCGTTTAGTAATATAGTAATTTGGAAATCTAAAACGAAAAAGTGAATGAAATAAACATGTAAACATTTTCTGTTTCAAATTTTACTTCATCATTATCAGCAACTGATGATGATGGCTATGCCATCGAAAGCCGCTCTTAATGAAATAAATAGTATTGTTGGCAATGACGTCTTGTATCATTTCAATTCGACAGAGATAGCAAATTCCACGTCCGAGGTATATGACAATGAATGAGTCCCGAGGACAATGAATGAATCTCGAAGTGCCAGAGCATTACAAACAAACAAAAATACATAATGACGTTAAAACAGTAATAAAATATGAAAAATGTTATTTTATACCGAAAATTCATAAATGTGACGAAATTCAAAGAAACATGTTGAAGTGATCTGAGATCTTATACCTTTCAGTGTTATACTCCGTGTTGATTCAGGATGTCTTTTATATAAACAGTGTCAGAAATACCACATCACTTTTCCGTTTTAAATACACGCGTCGGAGGAGTCCGTCGTGTTAACGCCATTCCTCATTTGCTCGTTGTCTACCTCAAAGAAATTAAGCGTCATAAGAGTACTTCTACATAGCTGTACTTATGCTTAACGAGGAAAATGCTCCACGTAAAAGAAAACTTCATTAAACAGACAAAACTTACAGCTACAATTTAGATAAACAAGAACTCAAGTTAACACCACAAATATATGTCATGTTAAGCGTTCTCAACACACAGAAGAAAGCAAAACAACTTCATTCAACTTCATTCACAATTACATTACGCCAGCACTTAACCGCCAGTTTCGACTATATTATTTTTTTCTGTTGTCAGTCACTAGCGTAATGAAACGTTGAAAAATAAAGAGTTGGGCTTCAGTGTATGCGACGAATTTTAACACACTACTTCTCTGCAAACCATTCTAGGCATCGTTTCTTCAAAAGGAATTATCTGGTTGCCCCCAGAAACAACCAGCCAATCAGCACAGATGAGAAATAAAGCTGGGAGCTCGTATGTTAAAGAGAACCAGCGTGGCATACGTAGAAGTAGACTCGGTGTCTCATTTTCAAAATTGGATGTAATTGGCGTCGCGGAGGGCCGTGCCGTGTTTAGTTTTCATTACCTACACCGCCCACAGGCCAGGGCTTGGCACAAGATACGCATCATGTTTAATGATCGTTTAGCTGATGAAATTCACAGGCTTCAGCCGACAGTTCTGTCTCAATTTAATTCCACCTTTCCAGGTCCCAGTCGAAACGGAATCTTAATACCACATCTAAATGGACAATTTTTAGCGCGTAATTACCCGCAACTCTGGAGTTCGTGGGAATAAATCAAATGTGTTGGCGTACGGACCAAGGGAAATAAAGCTGGCATTAAATTTTGATTGAACTACAGACACATTTCTCAATTAATTTTCAGCGTCTCCCCGAAGTAATATCAGTTTCTGAGTTTAAAGCACTAAGATAGCCAGGAACCATAATAAAAATGTATAGTGAATGTTGATAAGAAAAACACAATACATAATGCAGGGAATTTAAAAGGTGTTCCTGATATTATAATTAGCAATGAATCAGTTATGCAATTTGATGCATTCAAAAAAATTAAAGGTCAAATATTATTCAGTAAATACTTATCAGGATATTAATTCAACAAATCAGGTGGATTTGTGGTCTCTATGGTTCTTTGCAACGTTTTCCGTCCAATTCACGATAATCACAATTAAGAAAAGATCTCAGTTATAGGAATGAAAGAACTCTATTTAAAAAACTACTTTTTCCGTTTCAAAAGCAACAACGGTATCTAAAGACTTAATCTAAGTGGATAACTTTTAGGGGCGTTAATATAGCATCTTTGCAGTTAATGATGCGACTCTTCTACTTTACAGTCATTTTGTTCCGATTTACAGTGAAATCAATACAATCTTCAACAGTTACGATCATAAATTTACTCCATTGTTTTTTAACAGGTACGTATTCAATATAACTTAATAAAATCAAAGTATTTCAAAATGTTTGTAAAATAAAGATCGGCAACACTTTTAAAAAACATGTGCTATGATGAAAATATTTGGATATTTGTTTCTACTCACAATTTTTCACAAGTATATATTTTGCAGAAATTTCGTTTCTTAACACACCCGTTGTATTGCTCCAGTGAATCTCTCCATTTTCCTCACCTGCAAAAGGGAAATGCATGACAATTGACAGAAATAACGAAATATAACAATGGCAAGTTACATAAAAACTTGTATAGTGTCTTTGGTGCCATGACTTAGATTTAAGAAAACCTAAAACATCAGCTTTCACGAATTAACTGACTAGTAACCTAGTAAATCTACACCACAAAGCAAGCGCTAATAATGTGTGAGAGTGAAAGATGCGGCGAATTACAGTATAAATGCAATCTGATAAAGCGGATTTCGTGAGAAGAGGTCAAGTGAGTGAATGAAGATTTTGTGAGACTGTATTTGACCTTTATTTTATAGACAGAAAATTAGGTAATTTGGATTGCAGATTTACATCAATATAATACAATATGTATGTAATATACTGAAATGTGTAATACATAATTATCAACGTTTTGGAAATAATTATTTTCATCTTCTGACTGGAGTTAAAATATCAAAAGAAATAAATATTTTAAACAATGGAAAGAATTAAGAAAGATGGATTACATAACATCAGTATACAAAAGTTACTATATGGAACACAGCTTGAAAACATTTTGAAGCTTTCAGTTAAGAAAATATGGTATCAGAACACTCACACGGTAGTACGTCGTTGGATTAAAGTAATAAAGTATTTTGTGCAGGTGCAGTATGTCTGTACCTACTATGTTGAAACCACAATGTAGAATACTACATAAGTGAGGTAACATATTGGGTGAGAGGGACATTAAAATTGAGAGGAAAAATAAGTAGATAGAAAGAGAATATGACGAAATCTAGATATACAACCACATCACAAAACCCTCCGATATTTGCAAGAATGTGCTCGCGTAACGTAGGGACAACATGCGACAAAAGGCGGCGATTAAGGTAGTACATGGAGTGTCAGGAAAGGGTAATTATGGTGTTCTAGCTGTACTGTCCGAAAAGAGGACAGCAACATCGTAGTTGATTCCAACACCGTGGACATCAGAGTCCGGGAGTCAAGGTGCTTATGGCACGGGTCAATACGTAAATTCCACAGCATATCATGCACGACAGAATACTACCGGGTGATCAGTATAAAACGCAACCCACAGCAGGCAGAGCGAAATGTACTGGCAACCATGTTTGAGTGGGTCGGATAGCGGCTGGTGGTTTCAAGCAGGTATATGACGCGAAGTACGCTTAATCCTCTCTCCCACTAACGCCACCCTGAGGAGAAGAGCAGGTGACCGACGTTTCCACGAATTCAATGAGAAGGGTACGCGCCTGCTTGTTGGGCGTCGAAAGAAAATTGAATTGATTCCTTCGTATATTGTTTAAAAGTGAAATAAACTTGCCATGTAAAATATATATTGAGGTCAATTTAATAGTAAACTTTGCTTGTTTTCGTTTCAAAACAAGATACATGCGCTCCAGAATATATGCTCCAAATGTATGTTTTATTCTTTTCTGTTTTAAATAAATATTAACAAATTATAAATTTAATTCGCAGAACAAATGTTTGTTATTATTATTATTATTATTATTATTATTATTATTATTATTATTATTATTATTATTATTATTATTATTGAATAAGGTTACTTTAAAAATAATTAACTAATTAAAATATAATAAAAATTAATTTATCCGTTTATTCTGATACGTATCCGCCTGTACTGTTTCTTTGAAAAACAACAGACTAATTAATCTGTGTCGATAAATGGCACACCATACTCAAATCTTTTTTTTAATGCAATGGATCAAACACACCTCTTGTCTCAAGACAGCACTTCACTAACCGAAATATGGTACTCTTTCTCCCAATTTAACTCAGATGAATTTTTTTCTCTGAAAGCTGCCCGGCACTCTTTAAAAGATTACGTTCGGAAATACTCCAACACAAAACTGCGTTGCTCTACACTGACGCGCATCGTAAGTTAACTGTGAAAGAACAAATCTATGAATGAAGACGCGGGCTGTTTTGTTTTCAGCAGGTATGACCCACACCACAGGAAGGGGGTGAGTGAAATGAAGGGGGTGGCGGAGAATAGAGTGTTGATGAGATGCAGTCGAAGGAGCTTCCCCAGAAGCAGTGTTGCAAAAATTTCACTTTCTCTGAGTGCCTTGAACAGCAGGGTTGCGTTTTATACTGATCACCCGGTAAATGCCCACTTTTACAATATATCTAAAAGATTTCTATTTCAGTGCCAGTAAGTGAAATGGTATGAAAAAACTGGTTTATCTACCGAGACGCTAGGCCAAGGAGTGACAGCGTGTCTTCAATCGGGTGGAGTAGACCTCAAAATCTGAAATATATCCATAACGACACTTCCTCACACAAACTGTATGCTAGTTATTTCTAAACAAATTCCTCGCGAGATTTTATTAAATTGCTCTGCAACCTGACTGCTGTATCATTAGTTTAATTATTTTGGGGAGAATGTGATGTGGTATGTAAATTATGTTTCTATCATGTAAATGGTCTTGGCTGTCCGGGTGACGCCGCATCGAAGGCTGTGTTGACGACGTTTTGACCTTCTTTTCGTGGTCGTCCTCAGGGCTGGTCTGCCAAAGATAGTCGAAACGTCGGTAACACCCGGCCTTCGACGCGGCTTCACCCGGAACGCCAAGATCATTTACATGATTCTGGTCGCGGAAACCTACGACTTGACTATGTTTCTATCATTTGAATAATAAAACGTAATTTTATCTCAACAAATTCAAATTTTATCAACATATCATTACAACCCGACTACAATTTTTCTCCAAGGATGCATGTATGTGAAATTCCTTCATGCATCATCTATTTAAACGACTGAGAGTGTGATTGGGTTTGTATCGGGATGAGCGGGTGCGGGCTACGGTTGTGGCATTAGGTTAAGAAGTCGGGGTACACGGCCGAAGGCGTCTGGGCGAACGGGGACGGATAAGAGATTAAAGTGATGTGATATGAGCAATCCTTATAGCGACCATCAGTGACAGCGAAAGGGATAATGAATAAGCTTAAACTTGTATGTTATACTACCTTTCAAAACAGTAACATTAGCAATGCTCAGATTTTCAGACCGTTCGGAATCGTAAAACACGTTGGAATACGTATTTCCCTTGATAACCGTCACCATCAATTACCATTTTGTTGCGATAATTCTTACTACAAGCGTTATAATTTTCAGGACTTGCAGTGTTGTGGTGAAAGAGGGATTTAGAGACTCGTCTGGTGAGGGCGCAGAAGAGAGGGTGGTTTGAGTGTTGCGTTTAAGTGGTTTGAGTGTAACCAGAATACTCGTAGGTGGTCAGCGGGAGGCTGGTCGGCGGGAGAGGGAGCCAGGCAAATCGGAGCGGAGTGGGACGGGACGAAACGGGACGAGACGGGATGAAACGGCACGTGACGGGTCGAAACGGGACGTGACGGGTGGAAACGGGACGTGACGGGTCGAAACGGGACGTGACGGGTCGAAACGGGACGTGACGGGTCGAAACGGGACGTGACGGGTCGAAACGGGACGTGACGGGTCGAAACTGGACGTAACGGGTCGAAACGGGACGTGACGAAACGGATCGGGTTGGGACGGGACGGGGCGGGACGGAACGGAACGGAACGGGACGGAACGGGACGGGACGGGACGGGACGGGATGGGACAGGACGGGATGGGACGGGATGGGACGGGACGAAATGGGACGGGATGGGACGGGACGGGACGAGATGGGAGAAAGGAGTCGTACGGGTGAGGGAGATATTGGGCGGGAGAGAGATGTGGCGGGAGTGAGTTAGAGTTACGTATTGAGCGGAGTCATTGATTGATTATTTTGTGTTTCCGGGCGCGTCAACTGTGATGATCATTTATACCGAAAGTGTAATGCATAAGTTAATCATGGAAGGTGTGGTGTTCGCACACCGCTGGGTGGCGACATCACGCGTCGACCTGTAAGTCGTCTTTTGGGGTTTTCACACCTGTGGAACACCTACACAAGCTCCCGACTGGTCTCCCGATATGCGTGGTGATGCAGTATATGTGTACGTAAGTATGGGATGAGAATAAGACTAAAAAAGAAGGAAATATCGCGTGAGGTCTACAGTGTGTTTGTTAAGTTACTTCTACGGCATTTGTCTGCTATTAATAGGAGAAACCACGAAAAACTGCGGATCAGGGCATCAGTCCGCAGCCTACAAATAGGTAGGGGTACCTAGCTCATGTCGAAAATCCTGTCACCGTCAGGACTCGAACCCTAGGATGTCCCAACCAGAGAAATAGCATAATTGAATTGCATTGTTAGCTTATTTTACGTGACGAGTCTCAGGCCATGAGGCCTGCTCGTCCTTCTCACCACGGAAACTTCGCTACGCTCCTATCACCAACTAGGGGAGAAAGAAGGTATTACATGGGCGACAAAACAGGCAACTTGAATTTAGCTCAGAGGCTTGAGGATCATTGACATGCAGTAAATCTACTACATGGAACAGTCGGATTTACTTCCCCTCCCAAAGGAGGCGTACGTAGGATTTTTTCGCCCTTAAAAATCCACGGTTTCTATCGGGTTTGAACCCGCAAACTTGAATATAACAGTCCGATACGCTAACCATTACACCGCTAGCAGTCAGTTGATGCCGTGAGCCACCTCGATGAGCGCCGGTGGAATGGGGAGTGTATGCCGTTGGCGGGAGGGGGCCGGGAGGGGTGAAGGTTTTGGATGGGGGGGGGGCGGCCGCAGGATTCGCGGGTTGGTGCCGTTGGCCACAGCTGTGTGACGCGCTCTCCCATTGTAAACGGCTGGCCGCCCCCACAGCCGCTGGCAGCGCGTGCCTCAGTCGCGGGGCGGGGGAGAGCGCGGGTTTGTGCTGAATAACACAGCGGAAGAGCGTCACACAATAAAAGTTCAACGAGCATGAAACGTTTTGCAAGCGAACCGAAATTTTGTCAACAAATAGCGGGTAAATATGTTCACAAGAATACAGTGTAAATGCTGTTATGTAAATATATGAGACGGAATAATAAACATTATCATTCTCTCTTGGTTGTCGTGAGGATGTCCACAGAGATGACAGTTATTTTTGATATGAAAAACATTAAAAAAGCAACAGACAGTTTGAGTTTCAGGTTTCTCTCCCTCTCCGTCTCTCTCTCACCTCCCTCTCTATATCTCTCTCCACGTCTCTCTTTCTGTCTTCTCTCTCTCTCTCTCTCTCTCTCTCTCTCGATCTCCCTCACACTTCACCTATCTCTTTCCATTGCTGTGCACCCTCACCTCCCTCTTTGGTCGCTTTCACTTTAATTTTTGATTGTCACTTGCAACTTTCGACCCTATACCCCTACCATATACTAATGAACTTAATACTCATGAGTTGTTTCGCTTTTCAGAAACACGGAATATAAAAACTATCCTGCTCTAATTGAAATAAAAATCAAACACAGAATTGTTCCTAAAATAGGTCGAAATGAATTATTTACTCAATTTTAAGTTTTTGAATGAAATTCCAGAATATAGAATTAATTATTTCTGTAAATATAAACATTCGGTGTGATGTCAATTTTAATCTGTATGTTTAAACATTTGAACAGTCTATAATGGAATGTGATTGTATTGACCATTTACCACGTTTATCACGACTAACATTTCATAGAATTGTACATAAAGACAAAAGAAATGTGACAACAGGTTTTATTTAATGTTTCATTCAAATGGAGTGGTATTTTAGACACGAGTTCAGTATTGGAGTAAAACTATAATACACTGATAGTAACACAAGGTAGGCATTTCAAAAGACGTATTCATAAAATTGAAAATGTGAGTGCAAATCATTCCAAGAAAATAATGAGAGAATTACTGGATCTGTTTCGGCGAAATGACGTCCGCTCAAATGAAAACTATAGTATGTTATCTTAATAGATAAAACTTATTACCAGTCAAGTAAAAAAAATCCTTAAGTTATAACTGTGGATCTGTTCGTGAATATTTAGGCAGGTGCTAAACCCAAACGTAGCACAACGCTTCCCAAAATAGTACGAAAACCGAGCGACTGATTATCGAGAAAGAGACAATCGCGGGTTTCGAGACGACTAGTATCGACCGGCGCGGGGAACAGTGGCCTCTCGGTAGTCGGAAGCGCCGTCGGCAGTTGCGGCGCCCGGCGCATTTCCCAGAGGGAGGTGTGTGCGGGTGGGGGGCGGGCCAGGCCAGGAGAGGGGGCAGGGACGGAGACGGTGACGGGAGGGTCGGAGCCCGTAGCATGCGGGACGGCGACGGAGCAATACACAGGTGGGGTGGCAACACTAAGGTTGGACAGGGAGCGGTGGCTCAGTGCATCAACTGATGCCACTGCAGCGCCTCTCACCGGGAGGTCCTAGGTTACACTCCCCACGGTAGCAGGATTTTCAACACTAGATTTTCAGCTAGGTCGAATTCAGTCGCTGCCTGGAGGAGAATTCTAGCGGCCGGCTGCACTGATCGGTAGTTTTCCGTGGTTTCTCCGATAACACCAGGCGAATGCCGGAGCAGTACCCTATCAAACGGGCCACGGACCGCGCGCGATCTTTCCTTCCTCTTCCTTGTCCTATCCTCTCCCCATTACACACACACTTACACTAACATGCACTACACTACCACATATTCCGGGAGACCGGTCGGGAGCTTAGAGCTTGTCCCGGCTGGGGCGGTGCCCCGCTGGTGGGAGAGTCCTGGTTAGATGGAAACCGCATTAGCCGACGGTAGGTGGGCGACGGATCTCGCCATCCAGCGGGGGAAGATCACCGCCGTCTCCCGAAAAAAAACATGCACTACACTAACGGGACTAATGACCAAATCAGTTGACGCGCCGGGAAATACGAAAAAACGAAACGAAACTAAGGTTGGTGTGGCGGAACAGGACGGTGGCGAGGCAATGGTGAGGCGCTTCGAAGCGGCGACGGAATGGGACGGACGCAGGGCAGAAGTGAGGGAGATCGGAGCGGATGTGGTGGTGATGGTGGGGTGGGTTGGAAGAGGGTCAATGATGTAGCGGATCAGGATGGAGGTTGGACGGGGTGAGACAGAGAGGATTGGTTGCGAAGGCGGCGAGGAAACCGGGTGTGGCAGCTCAGTGCATCTACTGATGTCACTGCAGCGCCTCTAACCGGGAGATCCTAGATTCGAGTCCTGACGGCGCACACTGTGGCCAAATGACCTAATTCCTGGCAAAAAGTACAAAAATAAATTTTGCGAAACTGTACAAATAGCACATGGAAATGAAAGTTAACAGTCCGGCTGTTACGATACAGTCTATGATGGGGAGGGGAGAGAGCGACTGTTAGCAGAGGACACGGACATGTCCAGACACGCACCGTTCAGCCTCGGCCGCTCATGTTCCGTCTTGAATCTGTCAGTTCTTGCCCAGCGTCGCTTTCGATTAATTATTACGCTTTAGCAGATTACTGGTAAGCATCGCATCCCCAGAAGAAGTTTATGCCTATTGCGACCATTGGTGTCCTTTAAAACATGGCGTCAATACAATCAGGTAAGAACATTCAACATTTGTGCAATTTTAAATTTTATCAGGGCATATCATGTCGGAAATTTTAATGTTTACGAATTCCTTAGGACGTGTTCTTGTCGAAAATGTAAAAATATGTTGCGCATGTGTGCGCCATTTGAAATTATGTCACTTTATACGAGTAGTGAACGCAATGTCAAAGTAGTTCTGTGAACACACGAACATAAAATTAGTTTCTTTTAAAATTAAAATTAAATCATTAATTATTTTGTCATGTTTACGTAACATTTTCATACAACATACCGTCAAGTGGGGTGTATCTGGACCAATGTTTAGAATACAAAAATAACATGAATTATGATTTTTTTTAAATTTACTAAGTACATTATGTAAGTATAATTTGTTAAGTATAGATTGCGCAACAATTGGAATTGATTTACTTATTTGTTTACCTCTGTACTTATGTTTTTATTAGTCTTGTGTCTTCCGAAAGGTACGTATTTTACAAATTTTTATCTAAAACTTTTCTAATAAAACTTGCTAAATAAACAATATTTGAAACATAATTAGTCTATATACCTAGGATAAATATGTATATATAATAGATTTAATTATTTAATTATTTCAATAACTTTGATGAATGAATTGATAAATCGGACATCGAGTAGTGAAGAGATGCATGAATTGAGATTATTAAAGTTAATCAAACTATTTTTAACTTTTTGAAACACTTTTTGCAATGTAATTATTTTTAGAGTTTGTACCCTCTCCCTCAGAAAAAATGTCGTTCAAAATTCTATCTTCCACACCGCGCCGACAAACTTGGACACCCCTCGGCCTGGGAGAGGGCAGGGGGAGGGACGCGTTGACCAATCGCTACCAGGTAGAACCACAGTTGTCTGTGATTGGTGCAACATCCCAAGGGGCAGAAAGAACGCTGTCTCAGGGGGAGCGGGCTAGTTCGTTTACGTACGAGACGGAAATATCGTCATATTTCCCTGCCGAAGGAGGTAGTTTGCCTGCGCGTACGCCACGACGAAAAAATATTTCTAAGCGGGGTTTTCCGTCCAGAATGATTGTCTATAGACCAGTAAATATTTATCATTTTAGCAACAATTATTCTAACTTTTAGTAATCGATTTGTAACTCCTGACAAAATGCTATTTTGAGATATTCATTTCAGGCACAATTTGCGGAGCCTTCCCGGCCGTTCTAACGCATATTTCGAATTTGTTTATAAAATTATAAATTGTTGCAAAATTGTTAATTCGCTGTTTTTGGTTCTGGGACATCGGGAGACTCTCCCCACTTTAGATTTGCAAAATTTGGAAATTGTTTATAAATTTGCAATTGTTGCAAATTTTTATTGTCTAATCTGAATGGCGTTTAAATGTGATGCAAAATTCCGGAATCCGTTCGGTGCTATTATATCTCGTTCTCGAGATATATGTAATTGTTTATAAGAAATTAACATCTTAGTAGACCCCATTTGTTTGCGCTTAATTCATTCGCGCTAGCAGAATAGCGTGGGATGGGCCTACTGAAAAAACAGTTCTCCAATGCCGCGCTTTTGCCTGCCACATACGCTTAAAATGCACTTGCTTGTAAACAAATTCTGTGGCCAATTTAATTATGATAAATTCGTATTTTTACGGCGAGTATGAGCCTAACTTTTATTTGGTTTTTATATTCTCTTTTAAGTCCTGCAATTTGCAAGTCGATATATTTATCAAATAGGAAAGAAATTGATTATAAAAAAATATTTTTCAAGGTGCATTACGCCCAAACAATTGTTTCTGTTTTTCTATCAAAGGGGTGTTGAGCAACCGAATAACTGTATTATTAATTTTTTTAAGTCCCCTGTTAACACCGAGAGTCAGAAACTATTTGTTCCTCTTGTTTAACCATTACCATTAAAAAATAGGGAAACATATTGCTTAGCTGTTTGCTATAAACTGCACTGGATTGGATGAAGGTAGTGTTAAGGTTTTCAAATACAGAAATATTCAATTTTGTGTTTTGAAAGATCACATGAGTAGAATCACACATCACAATATTTACACAAGTATACAAATTTCTAAATAAACGTATATAAACTTTAAGTTAATACTTTCAATTCAATTTATCATTCCTTTCTAAAACTGTTAATTTGATGATTTCATTGTATAATATTCAAATCAGAGCTTTATGTACTAAATCTACGCATTGTTAATACATATTTTTAAACAACATTAATATATTTAATATACATTTAAAAGGTTTTTAGATTGGCGAACGTTTCACTGAAATTTCATGAATTCCTAAATGCTTGAAAATAAATACTTGTAAAATTAAATACTTGTAGAGTGTAAAAATATAACAAACTCACGTATTTGGTAAAACGAGTTGATATTACTTAAAGAAAGCAAAACAGATGTTATAACAATTCAAAGAGATTTAGCGTTTGTTTACAGTTTAGTAAATATCAATGCACTAGCATTTCCCAGTGAAAATACATAGAACGAACTTGGTGGTCAAGTGATATGACCTTCTCAACACAGACTACATTTCAGTATCGTCAGAGTTCGAAGGTGGTTTGTTGGCCACCATTCTACGAATCTATCAAAACCTTGAATTTTGCACGACCATCTGTACAGCGAGAACGGAGCGGTTTATTAAACGGAAACGGGCCATTCGAGGTATCTAATGTGCACTCTTTGAAAACGTTTAACCATTATAAACTATCCCTAAGAAAAATATCAAATAAAGAATGTTAAAGGTCACCAGCTTAACATTGCCTTTACTATTTGAATGTTTTCAACATCCCCAACACCAACAGAAAACCCATGTTTTTACAGGTTATTATAAAACCAATTCAATAAATATAAGCATTTATTCACGTTATTATTTTTAAAACACTCAAATATCTACGAAGTTATTTGATTCATGTCTTCATCGAAGATCTGAGATTAAAAAACTGATAAGCAGAGAAAATTAAAGTAATTTTGAGTGATTGATGAAGTTGAATGATTAAACGAAAAACAATGTTTCTTGCTTCATATAATGCTATCGTGTTTAACAGACATGTAATTACATGTAATACCTATATTTAAACATCCAAACTAATGAAAATTTTCAAAATTAAAATCATCAATAAAACGTTGATTCATCAGCAAGGATTATATTATTAAATACTTTTTGATATTCATGTGCTCCTGTGTGAATAACGTAGTAAACGTGATTCGTATGATCCAGTTGCTCAGAATAATGCAAAACCTGCTAGACACATACACTAAACATAATAGTTGTCAAATAGTTATTTACGACATGAGTATCATAAGATATCTTATTACAATACGAAATTGGAGAATTATCAAACAAGACTCTTCAGCCGAAATTGTTAACCAATTGAATATTGTAATATAATGTTACCATTTGAATATCATAGAAAGTAAGACGCAATTTGTCAAAATTCATGTGAACTATAATTTTCTTTAAATTTTACTCCTTATCCTGCGAAAGATGTGTGACAGTACTTATGTTAACAATTATACTGCCATGGGTTTAATTAATTAGTTTTCAGTACGGAAATTATTGTTTTTGGTTTTAAAGAAGCATGGATATACAGAGTATCGGGGAACGAAACGTCGAAAGTTTGAAAAAAGCTGTTTAAACAATTTTAATCATACTTTGTCTAATAAACTACATAGATATTTTGAATGGCTGAGCTGCAATAAACACGCAAATTTTGGTTTGAAAATATGATTTCTACGCAAAACTTTGCATTCTAGAATCATGTAAACAGACCAGAAGCATGTAACATGTTTATTATTAACAATATAAATTAATATATTAGTTCAGAAAAAAATTAACCGAGAAATAAAAAAGCAGTCGAACTGTGAAAATTGGGTGCTTTTTATTTCTAGGTTAATTTTTCTTTCTGATCAAATGTATTCATTTATTTTGTTAATCATAAACAATTTAGATATTAATGAAGTGTTTATATGCTTCTACAACGCAAATAGTTGCCTAGAAAACATATATCCAAACCAACTTTTGAATGTTTATTGCGGCTTAGCCATTTGGAATATCCGTGTAGTTTATTAGACAAAATAAGCTTAAAATTGTCTTAACAGCTATTTTTCGAAGATTCGACATTTCTTCCCCGAATATCCTGTATATAAAGGCTTGATTTCTGTTGGTACGCGACGGAACGGCGTTCCGGTTCTTTGGAAATAATTATGAAATTATATTATATATAAGTAGCTATTGCTATTATATTAATAATTAATTTGAGGCGCGTTTCGGGGCCTAAGAATTTAAAAATAAAGGATATATGTATCATAATAACTCTTATGACGACACTGTTCTCAGTTACGTCAAGTTTTAATTTAGAGAATCAAAGTGAATGGTCTAAGTTTACTCACCTAAATAAAGTTTATCTTACTATACATACTATTTAGAAAGTGTTTTATGTTCAAAACAAGTGGTGCCTCAACAGCATATATTTTCACGTATTATTCGTAATTGCTATGCAATATTCAATACGGACTATGTGAACCTGCAAAAAAGAAACAACAAAAAAGACCTACTGCAGCAGAAAATATTTTCTACTCGTCGGGATTCGAACTCGGGTCTTTAAAGTTAACTCACCTGACACGGTTCCCCCTCACCACCAGGTACACGACAAGACTACCTCCTTTCCGATGCGAAAAGAAAGTGAAGCATTTGCAGTTTTAAAAAAAACAGGGTGTTCAATTTATCTTAAACAAGATCTATTTTTAAAAAGAGATTTCATTAAACAAAAATCTCTAGCGTTCAGATTGTTTTTCGACAATGTTATAAAGATCAG